>JARKHS020014139.1:0-113391 GCA_030143305.2 Amblyomma americanum | reverse complement strand
CCACCAAAACGCCACACCATACAAAGCCTGTGCATTAAATTTTAGCCAACAAAGCACACGCCACTATATTCCATCGGAAATACCAACTGAGTTTTTCTGAACAGAAAGAGTTGTAATGCGTGATTTCTCGCAGCATCCTCAACACGATATACGCTCGCTCTCTTGCTGCAGGTACCCGGAAAAAAATAATGGTACACATCAGTCTCCTAAGGCTCCAATTCGATGGGGGGGAGGGTGTTTTGGATTCATTACAAATACTTGTCGCTGGACCTCTCGGACGCACGTCCATACTCAACTCGAAGCAGCTGCCAGCTGACGCGGGGGGCGCTCTGCCTTGAATTCTCCCTCGCTATTGTACAGTCCGAAGCGGCCGGTGCATTTCATATTTTAGCTTGCTTGTCCATGCGCCCTCATGCGCTTGGTTTTGTACTGGATGGCGCACGGATGGACCGTTGACGAAGACGATGACATCGAAAGCAGAACGCGAGAGACTGGCCAATTAAACAGGCGGGATGTTCGGCTGCACCGATGGCGCAATGGTCGAATGCAGTGGCCAACTAAGCTGGAATCCGTTCGCACGGTCACGGGCCCGAATTTCCATAGCAACCATAAATCTTATTTATTTATCTAGTTATTTATTTATTTATTTATTTATTTATTTATTTATTTATTTATTTATTTATTTATTTATTGCCTTGTACACCCGCCTTAGAGTGTGACGCACCCTCCTAAGCTTGCTTTCTTCAGTTGCAGTTGCAAAGTCGATACTGTCTCAGCCTCCCAGCTCCTCCGGTGATGATGGGTTTTGTTCACATATATACATCGGAGCGCTGCGATGGTCCTTGGTGGATACGCGACACATGTGACCTCATGACTGTCTCGGTTCCCAAAACGAGACCAGACCCTTTCAATTGCATCAGACGTCGTAGTCGCACCAGTGTTCGGAGGGATTGTAGCTTTAATGTACATTAATATTTATTCCTAATCTTTCCCAATCAACTCGTTTGCCAAACCTGTTTCCTGTGTAGCCACTCATGCGTTTAAGCATTGCTGTCGGTGCATGCTTGGTGCGGCCTCCAAATCTAACAGCGGAGCCAAGCGGAAGTAACAAAACGATTGCGGAAGCATGTTCTCGACCGGTTTACCTGAAAGTAATTTCTTCTTCTATGAATCGTCATCGCCTATCAAAAGGATGTGAAAAGCTTCTTGTAACCTATTGTCCTTAAAGAGCGATATCGCAGTATTGCCCCCTGCGCTTGCCTCCAGCTGCGATGGTCTGAAAATAAACCGCCCATACCCTTCCTGAAACTCCGCTCTTGAGAGGCCTAGCTGACGTGACGTGCATGAACTGCGTTGCCCCTCCTCGTAGCCAAGAAATATTCGTTTATTCGCCATCAGTTTTAGAACCGTCATCCTTAACCGGCGTGCCAGCAACCGCAATTTCCGAGGCCAAAATTGACAAGCGCTAACTTACTGAACACATTTCATTACACAATCAAGCACTGCTCTGCTCAGGGAAACGAAAAACTTGGCGAGTGGGTGAAGGCTATGCCTCTTGAGCAGAGCGAAAAAAGGCAACGGCTCAGCAAGGGTTTAACGAAAGCCATGGCTATAAATTATTCTCTTTAGTGCGTAAGCACTAATTCGATGTGTGCCAACCCAGTGAAAAAATCGTCCATTGTCTCATACGTTGTTTTTTCGCAGCTGGCTTAGCGCAAGCGTACCGTCACGCGGCACTGCCCGCTCATCGTCGCCTTCTATGTAGCACAAAATCGGTGCTTTAGTACGGATTGGAACGTAGTAAACATTCACTGCCGCTGCTTGGTAAACACGGAACATAGGTAGGAAACGTAACGAAGGCGAAGCAAAAAGAAGACGCATGTCAACACCAAAATAAAGAAATGCAGCACTATCACGAAACTGAATACAGTTCAGATCACTCGTGTGCAGCGCGGCTTATAGGCTTAGCCGCATATGACGTACCGTCTCTGTCAAAGTGACCAGGCTGCATGATTTGGTTCTCAGTCGTATATTGTACCACTTAAGTCCCCTCTTGCGCACAAATCTTTCAAAGGTAAGGAGAACCGTTTTCTTCCCTTACGTAGAAGCTATTATTCGTAGGGAAACCATGAAGTCTCCACTATACGAGTGAGGAGAAAATCATGCATCCTGGTGACTTTCCGCAGTGACGGTTCATATTGTAGCAGTTCTCGCAATGTGATATGCCTCCGCAATCTCCCTTCAAACGCTATTTCCTCTTCTTATAAACCACATTGCCAGTCCTCAACTGCTGTGATCAATTGTTGCCATAGCCTCAAAATGCACACAAAGATTATAAGGGTGGGCGCGCCCTTTAGAATCTTTTGTTCTCTTATATGGATGTTCCGGCACTTGCCTGTCTGCCAGAAATAAACCTTTGCTCATGGCATGGTTCCCGTGAATACAAAACACCTTTAGCGTGCCTCGTATGTGCTGGCATGTGACAGAGCACTGCACTGCATTCGGCCTAGGTCTCTATTTATTCGCAGTTGAAACAATACGCATTTCGGAATCGCTAAGCCTGCGCAGAATGAAATCACTGCAATGTACAATTTTGTGAGGTAAAAAATTTTGCATTGGTAACCGGAGATCAAGTATAACTTCAGCTTTCTTTTGCTATTTTAGTATTAATTGAACAAATTCGGAGTACCAACAGAATTGTTTGGTTTATTTTTGTACAACGTAGGCAGTAAGCAAGCAACCTCCACCCGCAACTTGTAACAGGTTGCATGCAGGGAACACTCGAAAACAATGAAAGGCGATGTACAAAAGTAACATAAGGCAATAAATATCTCAAATACATTGTGGAACCTTCCGACTTATTGTACTTACATCAAAGAGTTCTTGGGCATCCATCTTTTTCTGTTCTTCGCGAGAAAGCTCTCTAAAGTTATTCTTTCGCAAACAATTTTGGCGTCTTTTGAATTCTTTTTGAGCGGTTTCCGTCCATACGTATTCACCTTTTCGTAAAGGCCAGCCGCGTCCTTTCAAGAAAAAAATAACATAGTTAAGCAGCTTACCTCTCTAGTCATCTCAATGTATGCTTCCATCAGTTCTAGCACAACTTTCGTGAAGAGAGTTTGGTATGGGCTTAAAGTGAGACTCCCTTGTTAGAGAAAGAGATCCACTCAAGGAGAGATTTTTAGCCGGCGTGAATATTCGTTGACATGCTACTCTGCGTGGAGAAGGGAATAGACAATAAAGATGGAAGAAGGGTGCCAGAAAAGAGTGCGGTCATTGAAAAAGGTTGTAACGCAATAGTTCTCTGCATGATGCCTTCATTGGATGAGCCCGAAGTCAAGTTCAGTGGATGTAGAGCGGGGTGATCAAGTGTTCGGGCTATTTAGTCTGTATAAAACACGGATAGGGTCTGCATAGTCAAATAAGAGTATCATTGCACGTCGCTTGCCCTCTGTAGCAGCCTAAAGGACCTAATACGTAGTCCACTGGGAGTGATACTTGGGTGACGTACTGCATGCATTGTTCATAGTGCGCATGTATGTTGGTTGGCGTACGCTGGACATTTGATGAGAATATGAAATACAGTCTCATTTGAGCCACAGTTGCCACAATACGCGTACTGTCTGCTTGCTTGAAGCGTCATTGTGGACTGCTCGTAAATGCGACATTATGACGGAGACGATTATAAATTGTTTCTAGATGACGCGGAAGCCAGAGTGCTAGTCTCGATTTAAGCTGTGTGTCTATCGTATGGAGAAAGGTGTAATAAGGACTTTACAAGTTTCAGAGGCGGTTCTTTACATCCTGGGTATATTGTTTAGCGAGTTGGGACGCGCCTGATTTGTGTAGAAGATGCGCTTATAGTTATGACGCTGTAGACTTTGCGGGCCACTTCGTCTGCTCTCTCGTTGGCCAGGATGCCCCAGTGAGCTGGAATCTATTGAAAAATTATACAGTGGCCTCCAGCAACAGCCAAGTGATGCGGGTATCCAATGTCATGAGAACTTGCTGGTGATTTGCTCTTTTCAGTGGGCTCCACAAGGTTCGTAGCACTCATTGCGAGTCTGTGACGATTAGCCAGCGTCCTGGATTATGGCGCAATATATTCGGCACAGCTTATTTTATTCGGTATAGCTCTGCTGTAGTGGAGGATGTCTTATGCTGTACGCACCATGAAAGTATTTGACCTGATGAGGGCACATAAAGGCCGCAAGATGACGAGTCGTGAGAAGTTGCGCCATCAGTGAAGATATGTGTTTCTCGCATACTCCGGAGCTAATTAGATCAGAGCAGCTTGTAGCATCGCAGCCTGCGGTATGCTGTTCTTCAGATTGACACCACGTATGAACTGCTTTATTTAAAGAGGTGAGAGTGTCCTAGGAGGAAAAGTCGGAGCCAGTAGTTTACATGGCTGTCTGATGGCAGGAAGGTGCAACAGCTGCGCAGCTTGACCAAACCCGGAATTCCTGTGGTTTATATGAATCCAGAGAAAGAAGTGCTTATTCCCTTCAAGTACATGGCGTGTGTGCGTTCGAATCATTAACTGTGCGGCGGTGACTTCGAACGGTAGGTACCATCCTTCAGTAACTGTCCCCGAGGTGGAGCATGTATTCTGGACGCCGAGACAGATATGCAGGCAGATGTTCCCCGCTCCCTGCAGCGCCTTCTTGTTTGTTGGAGGTATTTTCAGGAAAATCGGTAAACTATACCGCAAAAGTCCATCAACATATGCCTTACGACGCAAAACCCTAGAGAGGCAATTGCAGCCCCAAAGTGTTCCTGTCATAAATTTGAAAGTTTGTGATGCCGCTGCTATTCTCGCATAGAGGTGTTTAAGAAAGGTTTCGGTCGATTACAGTACAAAGAAATCGTTGGGTCCTTACGCAGAGAAGCGTTTCTCACCAAGGTGTAGCGGATATTTGGTCTTTTTTTTCTGATGAATGCCAAGCAAACAATTTTTCCGAGAAAGATGAAGTCCTTGGGGAGCCAAGTACATGGAGATGTTTAGTAATTATTTCGGAAGACGTCGCTGCGCTGCGTAGCGCGAACTGCAGTCGCTCCAAATGCAGATATGATCTGCATTAAGCGTGGTGTGTACTACTTGTAGTAGGAATCGTGTTATTTGTTTGAGGGTGATATCGAACAACAAGGGGCTGAGCACAGCATCTTGTAGTACGCCCTTCTCTACTGCTTGAGACAGTGTTGGGCAGTCTGGCGTACTGATAAAAATTCGTCGAACCTTTAAATAGTTTTCGATCCACTTGTACAGGTTTCCTACAAGTCTAAGACTGTCCAAGGCGGCGAGAATGGCATGGTGCAGAACAGAACCAAAGCAGCTTTGACGTAAAAAACAGCGATCTGTATGCGCCCAACAATTAGGGTTGCTTCACGTGATGTGATGAAAGCAATGACATTGTCAATTGCAGATCTCAGCGGAGAAACCCCGCTCATTTCTTGGAGGTACTCATTGTGGCCCTTCGAGAAACCATGTTGTGCCCTTGTGGATCATACGTTTTATAAATTTACCTACTCAACTCAGTAGGACAATGGGCCGGAAAGATGAGTAGTTAGTTGGCTGCTTGGCGAGTCTCGAAATGGGAGTAATTTTAGCAAGCTTCTACTCCGTACGTACTTCACCAATAAGCCAAGAAGAGTTGCAGTATTTTAGCAGGTGAAGCCGGCAGTTCTGAGGTTACAAGAGCTTCATATCTCACTTTATCATTGCCTGGAGACGTTCTCTTGTTTCACTCAGCGATACCAGTGTTTAGTTCTATTATTATGAACGGTTGGTGCGTCGCAGGTACAGCCGCCTGCGGGAGGTACGATAGACAATTAATGTTTGGAGTCGAAGGCTGTGAAGCCGCTGATAGAAGCCTGCAGTATTCTTCCGAAGTTTCTTTTAATTTCTATTTATGCAGAGATATTGCGGCAAAGGGGTGAATTTGGTGCGGAAACGTGCGCATACCTCTAAATGTCCGCCAAATTCAGGAAGCCGGTTTTCGTACATCCAATGTTTAAAAAAGGTCCCGCGACCTTTGTCGACTAAGTTTGTCTAGTTAGCGGCGAATATGTCTTCGGCGCGATGGAAGGTCCGAAGATCCTGAAGTGATTTCTTTTGCAAAGATTTCCTTTTGGCACGACTGCGCATCGCACACACCCTTTCGTATATCGTAGGTAAGGTATTTTTCTCAGTACTATCGCAGTTACCACTCATCCGAAGTGTTTTTAACCTAAGCTCAAGCTATGTCATTTATAGCAGTTTAGATAACGGAACATAAGAAGGCAATGGTCTGCGCCTTTTTTGCAACGTCTCTATCGTTGACAAAAAAAAACGGAAAAATATTTAGGAACTTTATTCTCTATACATATATTCAAGTTAGGTAAGAATAAAGTGTAAGTGACTGCTTGACCTTCAAGTTAAATGTACCGCTTGAAAAGAACGTTGATTCATATATTGAGATCAAATTACTTCCAGAGAAGGTGCAACGAAAATCTTGCAGAATGAAAGGACCATTTCAACTGCTATGACTTAGATAATCGTCAGACTATGAAGTAAGTGACTCAAAAAACGCGCATACCGCTGCCTTCCCAACCACCTTCACATTACTCCCGTCTCTTCAATAATAGCCTTTGTCATTTCTCACAAGTGCCCTCGGCAATATCTTTATTCTAGAAGCAGCGTTTAGACAAGCGCAGGAACTAAATGTACAGATCAGGCAGAAGAGTCATTTATATCAGTTGGCTCCAGAGTAGAATACAGAAAACGTGCGCCAGAAAAATGACGGCGTTTTTTCGAGTTTCCAGCAGTATCAACTACGCAAGCAGCCTCTGAAATTCAAGATTCTTGCGTCATATCCCGCAAACTGAATGACATGCGATATTGTTTATATAAAAAGAGTGGCTTTACTATAAAAAATGGTTGTTTTCAGAGCCTGCAACCTATTTTTGTTTGCTCGAATCTGTATCCTCTAAGTGTTGGGACCTTACGGCCTCACATGGCGCTGGCCACAAGACCACCCGGTAGGCATGCTCCGGCGAATCCATCTCAATCCCGGTGTCAACTCCAAAAGCCGCGAGTTGCGCACGAGCGCTATGCTCTACGGGTAGTGCGAGAATCAGGGGAATCACGGCAATAATTATAGATAAGGAAGGGTCCAAGGGGAATTCGGCGAGCATACGTTCTTTTAATTTTCATGAGTGCAAACTTACAAAGCACACAAAATGATTTTTACAGGTTATCAGTAATCTTATTTTCAGATTATGACAATGTGTCTGAATCTGCAGCAGCAAATGGCATGGAATCCTATTATGCTATTGATCTAGTCGAAAATAAGAGTGCCTAAGCCCTATTGTGTCATAGTAGAGTGCGGTAAATATAATTATTCTCTCCGCGGAAATTTATTCATTCTGCCTCAATATTGAAGAAGTTCCTGGTTAATAACTAAAAAATTTCAGCCTAGCTGATTTCCGAAAATCTGCTGAAGTAGTTAACTCTAGTGATTGAGGATCTGTATGACTGAACTCTTGCATGAAAATTTTGAAAAGTTGAATCTCGCCGTTATACATTGTACAGTAAAACTTTCTCCCGTCTTTAAATTAGCCCGATTTGGAAGAGGTTTCATTAACACTGACATACTCTCAGGTACTATAAAATATGGCTCAGTTCAGTACAGTTTGATGCGTTTTAATTTTTTTCGCAGGAACCACAATTTCTGTTCCACAGTTGAACAAATCTGATTTATATAGGTACTGGAAATTATGTCATTAGCCATCCTTACTCATAAATATTCGGCTGTATGAACTGTATTCAATTCGCTAAATTACAGCGTATAACTATAATCAAGTGCATGCTTAGTACTGTTGGTGACTCTTAGGACGTCTGTATGTTTCTCGTTTTCCACCTGTAATACCAGTTTTTAATTGCAATGAAGGCGTCACTTCAGAAATCTTCGATCTTTAGTACTTATTTTCGTTAAAGTAAACAGTGATAAAAAAGCCTTATGGTAACTTTCTGAAGAGCATTAGCATCGATGCCGGTAATATTCAATTCAGTTTATTGTCTTTCGAAAGGAGGAGACGACTATAAGGATTAAAATAAAACTGGTCCCAGAGCAGATGCCCCAAGAAGGGCCTCGGAGCTTATCTTTAAGAATTGTGACTTAAAAACATTAATATCTACATTCTAAGATGTATTTGTAAAGTATGCGCTTATCCGTTTTATTACAATTGAATGGATTTCTATAAGTTTTTGGTTTCCAGTAAGGTGACGATGAGACACTCCGTCGAAGGACTTAAGCAAGTCGAGAGAATTTACGCCAACCTGTTCCTTGTTATGCACTGAACTAGGAATGCCATGAGTTGTTCCCAGTATATGTGCTATCGTGGATAGTTTTTGCCTTAATTAGTACTGGTTAAAAGAAGAAAAAAACACTTTTGCGCCTGCCTGTGGCGCCAATTTCCCAGCTGCAGTGCAAGCCGCCGAGTTAATCCTGTACCGTCCTTAGCTAGTGGCCCCTGCCTCGACCTTACAGCGACAATCCACCGGCGATCAGAATCTAGACACATAATGAAAAGCCACCCTGCTTGAGTGGCTCCATCTAGCACAGTATCAATAACGCAGGAAGATCAATTATGCTAAGTGTAGGGCTGTTTTATGGTAACTGGCGCTACAGCAGGCGTTGCAGGACGAAGCAGCATTGAAAAAGGTTCTGTCCATAGTGTGCTTTTGCGCTGACGGGAGCACATCAACGTTCTAAATGTTTCCGCTGTATTGACATTGTCGCATCTGTTAAGCATTTTCTGTTGGCCCTGATAAACTGCTTTAATAATCATCAGCTGTTTGCTCGTCGTTGGAAGACCAAGGCTACCAGATATTCATAGTTAGAAAGCGGGCTTCTCGCAAATAAAGTAAATTTCTCCTTATACTTCACGAAAAAACTTATTCGTTGTCAATTAAAAATGCGTATATTCTGTTTTTACGCAGTAAGGTGGAGCCGCCGTTTACCGCAGCAACCACGCTATACACCTGTTGCTTTAAAAACTGTAGTGGACCGATAATAAATACCACTGACAAATTATCCTGGCCACGCATCTCTGACATCATAGCTTGAATGAGAACTTGGACAGAAGTTGGAATTCAATAACGCTTCCCTGCGCTTACGTTATGGGCTTTCCAAGTGTTATCAAAGGGACAGCGAAGACCGTCTCTGCCGCTGCAGGCTTGCATTGCAGTCACCCCTGAAGAAGGCACCGAAATTTAATGAAAACATTGGGTTGAAAATAAATCAACGGTTGGTGTCGGTATTTCTCAGCTTCTACATCACGCTATCTCTGATGAATGGTTTATGGGTCTTAACGTCCCAAAGTGACTCAGGCTATGAGCGATGCCTTAATGAAGGGCTTCAGAAATCTTGACCACCTGGGCCTCTTAAACTTGCTTTGACGTCGCACAGTACACGGGCCTCTGGAATTCCTCCTCCATGAAAATTCGACCGCCGCGGCCGGCATCGAAACCGCGACTTTCGATTCAACAGCCGAGCGCTGTAACAAATGATCCACCGCAGCGGCTCCGAACCTAAATGAAGGGTTAGAAACTAACTGAAAACTAGTTCTGCGAAAATAATACGTATTGGTGAAGATATTCTGTAGTGTAGTGAACTATGTCCACAAAAAAAAAGCGCAGGTGTGGAACTTCCTCCTTGCATGCTGCAGCCCTTGCCTACAGGAGTTAAATGTACCTCTTGCCTGCAGCGTTGTGCCCAGCTCCAGAAGAAGACGACATACGACAGCAAACTCGGCGGGCGCGTGCAGATCAGAACCAACGGCTGCGCGGTCTAATGTCATCACTGTGCCTTCTGGGCTTGCCGGTCAGAATACCACAAATGTGTGCACGTCTACACGGATGGATCTGCGTCTCCAAATGCATCAACAGCAGCTTTCGCAATCCCTGCACAACAGACGACCCGCAGATTCATTTTGGGACACAAGTCTACTTCAACCGCTGCAGAGCTTGTGGGCCTTCGGGAATCGATTCGCCACATGTGCGGAGAACCGCCTCAGGAGTGGTGCATTTTCACCAACTGTAAACCTGCGCTACACATTTTAGGATGCTTCCTACGCCACACAGCCTACCAAGCTCTGGCTCTTGATATCATTAGTCTCGTATCATTTGCTCAGGGAAACGGCCACCATATAGTGTTTCAGTGGATCCCCGGACACAGCGGACTCGATGGAAATGAGACTGCCGACGCTGAAGCAAGGAGCGCATTCAGAAGTGGCCTGCGTACAGCTGTACCGTTCTCTATAGTGGACACAACTTGTCTCCTTTCGTAATTGATGAGGAGGGCGACGGCTAGGTACTGGGCCCTGCCAGACACCCGCCACATCCGCCCTAAACGGCTAGATCCGACGATGACCTTTTCAGTTCCTCGCGGAATACCTGGCCCTATTGCATGCGTTATCCGTAGACTACGTTTAAATGTGGCATTCACGCGCAAATACTTGCACTTAATAGGACAAGCGGTCTCCCCGGAATGTACCACATGTGGCGTGCTAGAAACTATAGAACATGCTATAGTGGCGTGTCCAGCGTATGCACGTGAAAGACTCATACTCGCATCTGCTCTGAAGCCTATGGACACATCGCTCCTCTCTGAGGATTTGATACTCGGCGCTTGGCCAGATAGTTTTAGAACTGTAAAGGCAACGCGAGCGCTCTCACGCTTTTTGAGCGACACGGACCTTGTCTCGCGTTTGTGATGTCAGAAAGTGTGCCTTTTTTTTAAAGTAGTTTTTCATCTGCCTCCTCCCATCATCATCGTCCCCCATCGTGACCTTCTTTTATCTCCTCTTCCCGTCCCCCAGAGCAGAGTATCAGGCCAGATATTTATTTTTCAGGCCAACCTCTCTGCCTTTTTTACAATAAACCCTCTCTCTCTGGGCTTGCCGGCGGCTCTGCTCCCTCCTGTCTATTCGAGTCCTCTTAATGAATTTGTCCACACCAGACACCTTTGTCTTGTGTCTGAGAATGCCCCTACCACAGACTGGTTACTCGGGGCTTCGTGCTGCCCCGCCTCTGGTGAATCGCCTGCGCATGCATCAACCTACACCTACCGCTGCACGGAGCTCGAGACACCGGCTGCCTTCGACACCTGCCACAGATCCGGTGAGCGATGGCAACAGCTTCCTCCACTGCTTCGTCGCTTCTGTCGTGCCCGCCGCCGCCCACGCATGACCGCGACGTCTCCTCGTTCAAGCTGCCCGAATTCTGGCTCTTACTCGGAGCTCTGGTTTCTGACCATCAAGTCTCAATTTCTCCTATGTGACATGTACGTCTTAAAAGGACATGTACGATCATCTCATCGGTTCTCTCCCTCCAGTCTTTGTTACGATTATGCGACAGATTCTGCTCTCCCCGCCCGCTGATCGTCCTTACGACCATCTAGGAGAAGCGTTCATGCGGCGCAATTGGAACTCGGAGCGACGTCCCCTGCAATACCTGCTTGCGACGGCAGCACTCGGCGCCTACAAGCCAACGGAGCTCCTGCGTCGTATGACACACCTGACTGCTAACCATACTGCGTCCGTGCACGCATCGCTGCGGCGGGAACTGTTCCTGCAACGCCTTCCGAAACGTGTGCACGCGATCCTGATTGTGTTAACAGCAGACATCGCCTCAATGGCACAAATGGCTGACCAGCTGAAGGACGTCTTGCCGATGGACGTTCAGTGTTCCTCCGCTCCCGTCTCATCGTCTCTGTCAGCCACAGGCGACCGCTTAGACCGGCTACTCGCCTTCATTGCTGCGCTGAGCCGCGGGATCGCCAAGCTTCCTTACGGCAGTACTATCCTGCAAGCACATCGCGCTGGCGCCTCATTCAGTCTCGGTACAATTAGGTATTCCGCAGGGAAGACCGTTCCCTCCGGTCTCGTCGCCGCTCACGCGCACTATGATTCCCGAACTCGCCACTGCTCGCAGCTCAACACCTTTTCAAAGAACCGACGTGATTGGGATGTGCCGTTGTCAACGGACCCGGACGACCCATTCATTGCCAGCACAGCAGCATGCCAGGAATCTTTCCCTGCCCATACTTCTCTGCATTTTCGATCCCGCTGTAAGCCGCAGGTAACGACTCCATCAACTGTGCCCACAACTCTGGCGCCTGTTCCATCAATCCTGCCTTTTGTCTTCTCACCATCCCACGCCTTCTAATCAGCTGCGACGCGTTCATATTCTGCCACTCCCACTGTTCAGGAGCCGCACGACCAGCCTACTACTGATTCATGCCCCTGTGCCGAAGCACACGCACCTATACCATCTATCCCTCACCATCCCGGGAACATTTTCACACTGCCCTTGAGCCGACCTCTGAGTCACGGCGACAGCCTTTTCTTTTCATCCGCATTCCGCTCCTGGTCTCTTCAACCGCCAGCGAATGTCTGCGACTGCGAAGACGGTGAGACTTCAGCAGCATCTTCTTTGGAATGACCATGCTCCCCGCACTCACCTTTAGAGCCCCCTCCCCGCCTCTGGTCTGTCCGATGGTATCGGAAACATGCCCTGCAGTACCCCCGTCTGGACCTCGCCTTCCCGATAGCGGTATTCCGGACACCCAGCACATTTGCGGCCGGCGCCCTGCAGGCAGCTTTCTCTGCGCTATTATCGCACCGGCACGTCCCCTGTCTACAGTACCCTTTCAAATTCCTTTTGTCGCCACTGCCGCTCTTCTGCTCCTCGCCGCTCACACTTGGGGACCCGACATCACATGCGTCTTCCTTCGATCTCAGCGCCTCTTCCTCGGCCACCAAAATGCAGCCTTTGGCCGACCACCCGAATCCTGAGGCCTTTACCGGCAGCTCCACCCTGCCTTGTTTTCGCTTTGCCAACGGACTTTCCCTGACTTCCTCGTTCTACCCTGCATGCCACCTCGCTGTCCCGCAACCATATCGCTCGTCTCACTCACGACTTCCTGGCTAGAAAAGGTTGGGGGGGCTGTAGCGTGAAGTGTTGTGCCCGGCTCCAGAAGACGACATATCCCAGTTCGCTCGGCGTTCGCGCGCACGCTCGGCGACGGCTGCGCGATCGGATGTCGGTGCTGTGTGCCTTCTCGGCTTGCCGGCGGCTCCACTCCCTCCTGGCTGAAAGAAGCCTCTTAATAAATATGTGGACACCTGAGACATTCGGCATATGTCTGGGGGTGCTCCTTTCGCATGACCAAAATATATTGCGCCATACCTTTGCAGTCATTGTTCATATTTCAAAGCTGCCGCCAGGCCGCGTTATCACATTGCAGATGCAAGGCGAGACCAGATTTATCTCTATTGATCTCATCCAAGCGAAGCCGACTCTACCTCGTTTCATATTGTTGGAACTTTTCAAGCTTTATCTCGAAAGTTCGCTAGAGCCCAGCCGGCAGCGGAGGGAATTCTGTTAGACGATCACCGGGAACGCTTGTTGCTACGCCGCCGCCGAGTGATTCAGTCCATTGTGGGCGCACGTCAGCCCAAGTAAAGAGTTTTTGTTCGACGCCAATTTAGCAGTCTTTGGTGCTCTCTGGATTCCAGTCACCACTTCTCGACAATATAATAGCCACGCACACTACACGGCGATGTTGGCTGCCTATCACCAGCTTCTATACAGGACAGCTCGTCGGACTGTGACATCAAAATCACTTTTATTGGAGCTATCGCAGCTACCGCTGCCAGCACCTATTGGCAGAGGGGAGACTCTGAGCTAATGCCGCACATCGACTACCTCCAAGTGAATGCCCAAGCGACCTTTCCTCTGTTTTGGCGCGGCTTCTATCCTGCCATTTTAGGAATAGCGTCGACCACACAAACCCTAACGGTCATCCGGGCGCTGCGTAGTTACCGGCTCTCCCAGGAGCTTTTCGTGACCGCGTACTTCGTTCACCCTCTCAAGATTTTTCACAAAATTTTGCTTAACTTCACATGAATGATTACTGACCTTAGCTAGCTTAACACGACCAGCGCCATGTGTGACCTTGCACCAACTACAATAGCGAAAAACGCCGCCAACTTAAGTCGCCGCAATGTTAGAGCCAATCGGTACATCTGAAATCACGTTTCATGACACCGCCATAGACTTGCTCGGTACGTTCCCTATGTCCGTTCAGGCCGTCAGATAGTCTGGTCGTCATCCATGCATTTGCCGTACACGATACGATGAGAGAATGATTCTTCATTAAGACAACGCTGCTGAAATCGCCAACTTTATCTCTTTTCCTCACAACGAAGCAGTGGTTGCTTTGACCGATAGAACCCTACAGCTTACCCAAGCTTGCACTGATGAACTTCTTATACTAAGTGACATGAACAACTAGAAAACTCTGCTGAACTCAACAAGACCGTCGCGGATAATTTTTCCATATGCAAGGCACTGCAATGCACACTTAAGGCAATTTTCAAAACTAGACTTTCTCGGTAAAAAATGGTTTTGCGGCACAGTATTACCATTTTTGGTGGACACCAGAAAGCCCGTGAATTGTCTTAAGTATTATGCTGGGTAACTAATTTCTGATAATTAAATTTTAACTATCACAGCTAGGTAACTTGTTGCGGTTAGAGATTTGTAGCCGCTCGCTAGTAATAGCTATATCAGTTTTTAGAATTTCGAAAACGGGATTATCTTCGGTGTTCTGGCGCGACAAGATCTGGCTACATCGTGCCAAAGTACATGCGGGTTCTAAAGGCATGCAAGTAAAGAACCCTTTCCAGTGCATGTAACTAGTCAAAAAACCCAAATTTTTGGCCCACAGCTCCAAGTATAATAGCGTTCTATATATTCTAAAAACTGATATTGCTGTTACTAAGGACCGGCAAAAAATGTCTTATTTATAATAGGCGCCTAACTCTAGTGGTTAAAAAGTTAATTATTATAAACTTGTAAAGTAGCGAACTACTTAAAACAATTCACCATTTTTCTGGGGTCGCCAGCGTTTCTAATACTCTGCTGAAAAAGCCATATCTTCCACTTAAAAAACTCTTCTTGACGATTACATAGTCTTCCCTGAAACACATCGTATGTTGAAAGCGACAACAATGAATTTTAGCGGCATTACTTCCTTACGTGACATTTTTTCATAAATAGAGCGATTCAAAAACTGCATGCTTGTGTTTCACTCCCTCTCAGTTGACCTAAGAACCCAAGGCGACAGATACGCCGATTGCCATGCTGCTACCCGATGCACACACCTATGTCGTGTACGCTACTCGATACGTTCAGCAAGCGGAGTATGCCCGCCAAATTGCTATGCAATTAATGTGGCGCTAGTGACAAATTTAGCCCCAGTGTTGCAGAATTTACCGTCGGCAAGTCAGTCACACACCAGGCTAGATTATTCTGGGTTATATAGCTCAATCCGTCGTTGAGATCACTCTGATAAGTTTCTAGTGCCTCAGACGTAACAGTGCTGCGTAAATACAGTGAGGTCACCTAAGGTGTCCTACCAACAAAAATGTGCGCGACTTCCGACAACCGACGCACATTGTAATACACGTCGCACTCATTAAGCCTCCCTACCCTCCTCTTAAATGATCGTCCACCACCTGCCGGGTACGAGTTCAGGCACCAGCACGCTTCTGTTTACTCCTTTCTTCTCCTCTTAACCCGTTCTCTTTCACCTGCCTGCATCAACCGATACTTCTGATATTTCTCCCTCAAGCCTTTGAAAGGCAGGGTAACTGACTTATGGCTTTATCACTGAACTGGGCTCACCAAGGGACTGCAGCATTTGAATGCAGACTGACCAAGCTTGGTTGCTTCTAGGGGCCATCCTGTTTTTTTTCCTTGACTGTCCAGTGGTAGACAATCAGTGATCGTCCCGGAGGAACCTCTTATGGGTAACAGTATTCACTCGATAGTGGGATTTATGTCTTATATTTAAGCCTAAATAAGTGATAAACATAATTATGAAAACTTTCTTTAAGGTGTTGCTAATATTCTATTACCACTAAGTTCTTGAAGCTACGAATGTTCATTTAGTAATTATACTACTTAAAACTTAACTCATTAGGCAGGTAATGTTCTTTTTCATGCAATTAAGGTTGAAGAAGGTTATTTTACATCATAAATGAAGTAACATGCCTGCGCCGTTCAGCTGCCCGCCCATTTATTGTGCTGTCATTTATCTCGGAGTATTCGAGCAGGCGTTTTCTTTCCCATCTTCTTAACTACTTTCAATGCAGTTACTCGTTTTTGTTGTTAAATCGCCACAAAGATTAAGGAAAGTATCTTTTTTTGCGAGACTCAATTCACATCCTCCAATCATGAACTGATCGTCCTTTTCAAACACCGTTCGCTAGATAGTTGCGCCGCTTTGTACTTTTCTAAGACGTTAGGTTTCTTTTTTCTTCAGAACCTATCATGTACAAAATTCATCAACTAAACGTTGACCCAAAAAATCACAGTGTCGTTACGAGTTCTCAATGGGAATGACGCAGCCTGAGCAACGTGATCTCTGACATTTTTTCTTTCCTTAAACATTTCGTTGCTATTGCACCTGCCACAACTTTTACCTTGCCCTATGGCCTCATCAGTATGCCGCTAATGGCATCCCCTCTCTTATTCATTTCATCACGCGAAGCCTGAGAAAAATTTATGAAGCTATAAGCAACCTTGTCACATCCTATGAAGGGACCCAGAAATGATTGCGTTCTTTGTATTTGAGTCAAATTTAAAATCTCTGCGTGGCCCGCAAAACCATAGAAACATTTCAAAAAATTTCTGCACATTAATTAGGCGACATCTCACCGCGCGCGTATAGCAGCCCGTACCCCGCTTGTTTAAACAGAAGTGTCTGGGAAAACATTCTCACTGGGCCAGCCGAAATGACGTGTTCCGGATTGGGCACGGCGCTTAGTAGCCCGAAGTTGTTTTTTTTTTTACTTTTCTTCCTAGCACGTAGGCGCCAATCAGGTGAGGGGGCAGATGAAGAGCGTCACGCTTAACCGCCGATACAGTCGGTATAATGAACCTATAGCTTTTTTTGCGGTGCAGCGATGAGTAATGGAATACCGGTTGGTTGTGCGCCTTTTGTGACTGCAGTAGATATAATATTATGGTAACTTTATTCTTTAATTCCCATTCATCTATGCATATCTAGAATTTGAATTTCGGAATCGAACACAATACTCTCACCGTTTTCGAATAGTCATGGTGGCTCTGCTATTTTAATCTCGTATAAAATACCTTGCAGTGTCAGATATGATCTTTCCTTGGCCTCAGCAATCATCATCAGCATAACCATCAGCATCCTGTACAAGATCTCATTTCTCACTCTCCGCTTTCATCTGTTTTCGATTTTCTGCTGAACCTGCGAGTCATTATTTATAACCTGTAATCTGAACATAAGCCAGTTTTCCTGGCTGGTGACGCTCACACCAAGCTCCTATGTACTTCCACTGCAGAATGCACTTCGTAAACTGCCTTTTTTGTTTCTAGTTTCGAATCAGTAATTTATATTCCGACTAGATGGCATACGTATGGTGACTGATCAGTCGAACTTGACAATTTATCACCAACATCATCTCGACTATGCATCACCAATTTTGGTAGACATGTTGGTTCCGTGCTTCTAGATTTCAACACTTTTTCACACGAATAATGAATCCATCTTATTTAAAAAAACTGCATTCATATCGGCTACTTGGCTCTCGATTATGTCTATTGGAAACTATTCCGAGCCTGAAACAACGTGTTAACCGATGTAGTGTCATTTTTGCTACTAAAACCATTAAAAAAAGAGTACGCAGGACACTTCTCGGAGTTATTCTCTCTATTCTGTATTTCTAATATGCCCCTGATCGTTTTAATTGAAACCATTGACCTTTAAACGCAAATATGACCGTAAATAGGGCCACCGTACTATTTCTCAGAACCTGCTTACCTAGCCGTAAAGAAACGAAAAAAAAATTACATCGCCGATTTCAAAAAGTAGAACTCTTTTGGTATTCCAGCGCTCAGTAAAGCTCGCCCGTGTAGTCTTCAGCCAACATTGCTGTCACTCTAACATGCATCTCTTCATACTCATGTCAGTTAGTTTTGTTTCATAGGGCACTATTTATTGCAGTTTGTCCAAACTCAGGTCATCGCTATTGCTGCTAATGCCTATTAGTCTTAAAAGATTGCATTGTATTGCTTCAAAATCGTTCCGTATTATCAGTTCATTGCCTTTATCATTAGACGATGAGTGTTGTGCTTTTCAAATTACTCAATAATTTCGTTTTTAACTGTGTCCCCCAAAAGCATGTAATTAACGAAAACTGCACTCCATTTTATTCTGGTGCTCTTTATCATTCTCATTAAAATTCGAGTCATATTGCTCATTCTGGCATCACTTTAAGGGAACGCTAATATTCTTTGCTACAGATTTCTTGGAAACGTATCTTCCCTTTCCTTGCAGCCTTTATATGCATTTTGTGGCCAGATATGTTTGTTGTATTCGTTTGTATATATTTGGTGAATTTTGTCAGCTGTAAGCTTATACCTCAATACCCGCAACAATTAATAGAGAGTCCCCGTGAAGTCTATTGTTTAGGCAACCTCATTTGTATACGATAACGCCTAAATCACTTTTCCTACGAATTTTTTTTCACAATGCAAGCACGTTTGATTGTCTCTCATTCGACTTGAAAATAGCTCGGCTTCTCTCATAGTAACTGATCGCTCACACTTTGCGTCACCAAGCGACGTTCATTCCACAGGAGGTAGTGGTTCTAAAGGCCTTGGTTATTTTTTAACGAATACACATGCCTGCATTTACTTTGCCGTCTCTCTGTGGGTGACTGTTTAGTTTCTCGTGAAGTAACATTCGACTGTCACAAATTCTACTAAAAATCACCATAACGCTATTTCTGAATGGTGTGTCTCATGACTCACGATGCTAAACACTCAGAAATTCGAAATAATGCTTGTTTTCGTAATAATTCGGCTACTGTTACAGTTTTCTCCCCTGAAAATTTCCTCACCTCGGCGCTTCGATATAAAAATATCCAGGTATTATTTTATAACCCACTCAGTTAGAACAAGCAGATTAGCTTGGTGATTAGCATCCAAACCAAATTGCTAAGATACCTAATATGAAGGTTCTGAAACGCTCAGCCGCGGTCAAAAATACGCGGCCCACGGCTCCGGTGCAAGGAGCGGCTGCGGGGCCGCACCGCGGCGCTGCTACCTCCGTCGGGCTACGTCTGTCGCTGGCTGCGAGGGTGCACAGAGTGACGACAATGCTTCGCCCTCACTCTCTCCTGGGAACGCAACACGGCTGATAATTGTCAAGTGCGGCGTTCTGCTGAAGGGGAGTGCGCGCGGTTCGCCGTTGCCGCCTCGATTCTGCTTCGCTCTCGTATGTCCCGCGCGCCCATGCGTGGTGAGCCTTCGTGCAAGGGCATTACGGTGCTCAAGAAATAGCGCAGAACAAGTTATTGTCGCGTCAGGACCCCGGTCTGGGAACTCGGTGAAGGCCTGTTTTGTTTCTGGTGGTGTGTTACTCGTAATTTCGTTGCAGCAGGAACGTGCTTAGATTTTTTCTAGCTTTGAATTAACAATTTTAAAGGAGCGAGCTCCAGCTACTAATTAGAGTTAACCCGACCAAGCACCGGGCGCTGGAGTGCGGCGTACACGAACGCGAGACGCGCGTAAGTATGGAATGCGAACCGAACTCGGACGCGTCGCAGGCAGACGCGCTTAGTCGAACTGCAGAACGCGCGCCTGCCGTAGCCAGTCTGTGCATAGGGAATACGAGATATCCGAGTTGGCGATGAAAGTCACACGCAGCACGCATTGCAGAGCTCTCTTTCGTACGGACCGTCAGCCGCGAAACAGTTGAACGCTGCACTTAACATTCATCAGCCGTGTGGAGTGCTCAGGGAAGAGTGAGGGCGAAGCTTTGTCGTCACTCTCTACACCCTCGCACTGAGCGCCCGACGCAGGTAGCAGCGCCGCGGTGCGGCCCCGCAGCCGCTCCTTGCGCCGTAGCCGTGGGCCGCGTATTTTTGACCGCGGCTGTACATTTTAAAACTAAACGACCTCTTTTAGGTGTGAAAATAATGCCGCCTGCTACTCAAGCGCGGGGATGCGCGCACCTTCGCTACCCATAATATATGAGCGGGTGCAATGCATCTGCGCACGGCCGAACTGTTACGCTCTCAGAGTGATGCTCGCGTATGTGTTATCACGGTGGCGATAGTCGCCTAGATAAGGCCCAAGGGCACGACCTTGCCACAAAAAAATTCTAGTAGCAGAGCTGCTAGAGCGCGATCAAGCTATTGGGTGCTCATACCCGCTACCGGATCGTCGCGAACGACGGGGCGGCACCTTCCACGGCCCGACAGTGATGAGCCCGCAGCGAGTTGAAGGTGAAAGGGCTGCGGCGTCTAACTTGTAGCGCCTCGAACTTGAAATAGCGTCGCATCCTTTTGCACTCGCCGCTGTGGTTTGTCGCTGTTAAATAGTGCTCAAATTCTGCAATTCAACCAACGGCAGAAAGCCTAACGAAGACAGTAGTAATTCTTTTGGTCCAGCGTCGCTGCACATAACGCCACCCTATAATTTATTTTTTCTAGCCCTCTAACCCTGGTAACAAAAAACCGCATCTAATTTGTAGCACCTTGCAAAACTTACATGAACTAGCTAGCAGTTTCAATTCTTCGTGTGCGTGTTTGCGGCGCAACATTTAGTGTTGGAGATCACACGGTAACACATTTATGAGAGTAAATGTAGGATGGTGCGCTATGGACACTGTCCCTACTTTTTAAGGGTCACTGATATTAAAGGCTGCACATGCTTTTACGTAGTTAGATGAAAAAAGGGGGTACTTTCTTTTGCATTACTGTGTCAACGCATTATCAAACGCCAAGTCCAGTCGCTGTAATATTTTGTCCCAGTAATCACTGATAATAGTCAAGCCACACGGTATACCTTTACAGTGTCCAGTGTTTCCTCAAAGCACAAATGGTGGCTAATCCTGGCATGCGAGGTAATGTGAACAACACCAACCTTCATCCGTAAAACCATCAATAAGCTCCTCAGCGGTCAGCGTCCCCATGGATCCAAAGATGCTGGATCTGAAGACAGAAATTTCAGAAGTATTAACGCCTATTTTCCAACTCCTAAAAAGATATGCATAGCTTGACCGGGAATCAGATTTACAAATACCCAGCAGAATAGAGCAAAGAGGGCCTCCAGGAGATTAAAATGCGAACTTAATGTGGAGCGCCATATTTGAATATGGGTTCCTGCAGTGCACCAGCTGGCATTTCTGTTGAATAAAATAATAACATAAGAAGGCAAAGAATGATTTATTCTCTCCGTATATATATTTATTCTTACTAGTCAACATATATCGCTAACGATGAAATACTACCACCGCAGACCTTTCAAGTTTAATTATCGAGCATATCGCATCCCACCTTCTGCCCGCTGCCTTCCTTCAAGAATCAATTTACTCATTGCTGGGTGAATGGGAAGATTAGTAAATCGTTAATAGGATGGAGGCTCTAGAGAGCATGCGTCCTTGACAGAAATGGCGAGTATCGGAAAGGAAGGAAAGAAAGCCTGCTCGTGGGCGTTCCGCTGACTGCTGCGCGAAGAGTTCAGAGAAGTAGCACCACTTGGTGTCTAGCGGGGGAGCTTAAGGACATGGTACAACCTGGGGCCAAAACCATGCCGCTTGCATGTAGCTTCCGTCAAATGAAGGCCAACTGAGCTCTGTATATAGCAATGGGGTTTCAGGACAAAGGCGCATTGTTTGAGATACAGCTGGAATAAAGTGTGGTGTGGCGGCATAGTTTTGTAAGACGGCCAAAACTTTGTAAGAGGCCCAAAGGGCAGGGCCGCAGGAGAGCTCGCACAGCCTTGCTGCGGAGAGTGTGGGTTAGGTGGGGTTTGGCGCTGGTCCTGTCGCGCATGTTTCGCTTTTGTCCCTGTAATTCGCGCCGTTTTCTTTGTGAATCATGAACCAACCAGCCAAAACTTGAGTTCTTTTTGTATACGCTGTACTAGGCGACGAAATGCTGGCGTTCGTCATAGAAAAATTCTGGACCGCAGTGTTCGAATGCCCGCCTTAATCGGCAATAATCAGTGCTCATGCAGTGTATGGTGACCAAATTAGAGCGGCTTCGTATATAGTAACGATAATCTTAATATGGGGACAGAAATTAAAAGAGGCGGTGGGGAGGGGATAAAAAAGGCGTGTTTCCTGACGTTGAGCAAACAATGGCAGTATTGCGACTCTCCTGTGTTCCCTATCCGCAGCTCTACTAATATGACGTGCGAAGTAATGGGCAAGGGTAAGCGCCACTGCCGGGATGCTTGGAGGAGGCATGGAAGTAATAGGGCCTGTGCAGATTTAACGGGAGTTGCACTTGTTACGCAGTTGAAAACTAATGTACTGCGATAGCAATTAACCTGTACGTGGGATGAGACATTTTATACTTGAAAAAAAAACTGCACTTTTCAGAACGTCTCTCACTTTTTCCTAAAGTCTTTCCTAAGTAATGATTTTTGTGTTGGCGTTCATCTGTGACTTGCTTTTCCCAAATGAACATCGACACCTAACTGTGATCAGAGGCTGGCATGCAATCAGGTGCAAAATAGACAGGCCATTAAAAACAAGCCCATTATTAGGCGAATGTTTCGTAAAATCGAAACGTAATTAATTCTAGTGATGGCAGTGCTAGCAGTCGTCAATCATGAACTATCCTGACACACTAATTCAGGTAAGGTCTATTGCGCGTAATGCAGAAGTTTTCACACAATCCCCAGGGGCCGGGAAAGTTGATGAGGAGCGTAGATTAACCATGCTGTACCTCTTAGCCACCAAAACCCGCACAAGCGCATATACCCCTCAACCCGCCGCGGTGGCTCAGTGGTTAGCGCGCTCGGATACCAAGCTGGAGAACCCGGATGCGAACTCGACCGCGGCGGCCGCGTTTCGCTGGAGGCGAAATGCAAAACGCGCCTTTTACTGGGCGATGTCAATGCACGTTAAAGATCCCCAGGTGGACCGAACTATTCCGGAGAATTCCTCTACGGCAGCTTTTTCTCTCTTCTTTCGCTCCCACCTTCCTCACTTCTTTTACGGCACGGTTTCGGTATCCACCCAGATATGTCATACAATTACTGTGCCATTAATTTTTTCGCAAAAAGACAGTTTTCATTTTCATCCCATACCTCTCTAGAATCTACAAATTACACTGCTTAAAATCTAAGTCAACCTCGTTTTACGAGAGAGAGTGACGTTAGCTGTTGTGTGCAAAAATTCTCAAATAGAAAACTGTAGCAATGCATAAACCGGTTACTGAAGAATAAAGTGCAACTAATAAGAACATAGATAAAAGGCCGTCGACCCTGTCAGTTAAAAAACAAACAAGAGAATAGAGCTCAGACTGCAGACAAGCGCTTTCCTTCGCCTCTTCTCTAAATTCATGTTATTTACGATGTGTTGCCGCAATAGAGCACCAAATAGTCCATTAGCCTTCTATGTTAAAGCGATCGTGCCTCTCGACTCGTAAAAGAGAGTCGGTAACGTGTCAGTAGCCTTTGCGAAGCATAGAGAACAACCTATGCTTCGCATAGGTTGTTCTTGGGTGGCCTCTTTTTTGGTAATAGACATCCAAAGGCGCCATCCGCTGCTAGGCTGCGGCGACGCTCCCATTTATTTGCACTTTCGGTTTCCCTTCCTATAGTTACTCCAATCCAACAAGAGTGTGGGGCAAGGCGCTGAAATTTTGACTACGTTTTCACAACCCCCGTCAAAAGTATACAGCCCAAGGGGTTTGCTTTTGAGCTATTTACCGGGTTTCCTATCATATATAGCAGATCAAAGCTTGGGAGAATGGAGGATGCGAAGCCATTAATGTTTCAAGAGGTTACAGTCGCTGAGGATGCGTAACTAGTTAGCCAGCAGGCCACGTAAGCAAACCCCTTGACCAGTATACTTTTTGCGGGGCTGTACGTGATAATTGTATTCCGTCACCATACAAGTCGAGCGGCACAACATGCGACAGACACGCTCACGTGAAGAAATAAATGAACCTTGCACAGATAGTATTTTAAAATTCAAGTTAACGTAGCACAAGAAGCTCTACATCAATATTCGCGGCTTTTTTTTTTCCAATGCTCAACCCACTTAGAGAGATGAACAAGATATGAAAAGAAATTATAGCGTTAGTGTTTCATAATGAATCTTCTAGGCAAGAAATATTATAACATGCAGTACCAGAGCACGCAGCTGGCAAAAAAATTGTCAGAATTTTTTTCCCTTCGGCAGTACACAGCAGTGTGTGACTGGTGTGCTACCGAGTAAACGACTTATTGAACTTACCCAATGATGTGTAGTGCGGCGAATATCTTCCCTCTGTTCCTAGCGAGGAGGACGGCCAGCTGAAGGACAACAAATTAAAAGCTTTCATTCATCACCGCCACACGGGATCACAAATCTATATTTGCACTTAACCCCTCGCAACATTCTTTCTCTCACCTCGGAGCGCCTCCCCTCCTAATCTCCACTCACCTCTCTTCACACATTCGCTTCTTCAAGCGCACTTTAGCACGAGCTCTTTTTCCCTCTTCTCTTTTATCTTTTCCTTCTAGCAGCTTCGCTCCCCATTACCTTCTTCGTATTCCCTACCTGCTGGCAGTCCTGTAGACGCCAGTTGGATCACGACCAAATCCCGTCAAAACGGGTATTTAAAGTTATTGCCATATATTACTAATAACACGGGTTTGTCAACCATTTCCTGCACCAAACCGTATGCTACCCGCAGCTTCGCGCGCTTCCGCTTGCAGCCTATTGATCGGCAATGGTACCGCTAGCCACTTTTGTCGCAAAATAAAGTATCTGCAAAAAGCTAAAAAAACTTCGTTTTCAGTTATTTACTCATATACGCGCTACAAACATAATGTTACTCTTAATTTTTTTAATGACCTTATCCACACTGGAAAAGTCTGCTAAGCGAGTTCAATGTGGTTATCGAGAGTTGTGATCATCTCAGAAAATGCAATAAAGTATACATGTATTAAAATTTTATCTTTAATATGATATGATATTTGAGATACGGAATAATATTTTGAGTTTCTGGAAACGCTCATTTTCAACATCGTCTTTAAAAACCAGAAGCAAGGTCTCATATCTTGTGATTTCCAGCCGTTCATATCGGCGTAGCGTAATGTCGCATACTGGGTGTCTTCATTTAATATTATCCTTTAAGGACAAAGTCAGATTCATCAGACAACAAAATATGTTACTCATGCAGACTGCAAAATTTCATTTTTTTTCAAACACCTTCTTTAAAGTGTTTCGGTACATTATTAATGAGGCATAACAAGGTTTAAAACATAGAATGGAAGCAATGTAAAACTCTTAAATACTGAAAAACTAAAGGCTTATTTATTACATAAGCGGGTAACTATCCCCTATTTCGACATAAATATAGGCAAGTGTATCATAGATTTGAAGAACATGTTTCAAACCCCGGGAACGCTTGTAGGCCCCCAGAAAGTAAAATGTTTAGTCTCTCATCGTGAGCATTTCCACCGTCTCACTCCTTGGAGTGGGAGTTCCCAGCCATCAGGTTAACGACAAGCATGGTGCATTGTGGTGGCGACGAACATAAGCAGATTTGAAACATGATGCAAAACAAACACATTCTTGAGCTCACATTTGCCGCCTGTCGTAATGCTGCTTGTACAGCCTTATCTCCTGCAGAAAGTTGTTCTCCATATAAGCGAAGAAATAAAGAGGAAGAGATTGTTCATCCAGCACATTGACCTCTTGGCATTGGAAACAATAACGACGGTTATCAGCGATGATTTTTCGAATTTACTTTAATTGATGAGAAAGAACAGTGGTGATGAAACACTGTAAAATATTAATGTAGATTAGCCCCGCTAATCTAGGAAATACAAATAAAAAGCGAGATAGACGTCTCCAGTGTCCCAAGGAGCCGGTTGTACGCCTTTCCTTTCCTGAAAATGAACGGTCTTTGCAAAGTTTTGAACGCCAATGAACTCTATGAACGCCTTTGGCTCACTTGTTTTGTTTGGTTTTTGAGGAAAAGAAATGGCACAGTAACTGTCTCACATATCTCGGTGGACACCCGAACCACGCCGTAAAGGAAGGGATAAAGAAGGGAATGAAAGTGCAAATTTTTAATTTTGATTTTTTTTAATTGGTTTTGGGGGAAAGGAAATGGCGCAGTATCTGTCTCATATATCGTTGGACACGTGGGGCGCGATTACGGATCAGTCTCAATCGAAACTGTCTCAAAAAGTGTCTCATATTGCCTCTCTCCTATTGGTCGGCGGCCATTTTGATTTTTTTCGTCACTGACTGACGTCGTAAATGGCGCAGAAGTGGTGACGTTGGCCATCTAATTATGCGGGCAGATTGAGACGATTTTTTGAGACTGGAAAAGTAGTATCAACACGTTTGAGACAGAAAATGGCGGCTGTTTACATCGTCGTATAGGCGGGTGACCGCGCGAGCAACGGTGTCGGAGGGTGCATGAAGACGACTTTGACGCGCGGGAGAGTTATTTCGAGGAGACTGCGCAGTGTCTGTGCGACGAACTCGCCGTTGAACTGGGAAGTGCGCGGGTGAGTGCGCTGTCAGTGGAGCGGCAGGTGCTGTGCGCGCTGCGCTTCTTCGCCTCCGGTGGGTTTCAAGGCGCCGTTGGAAATGAAGAAAACGTCGGCGCAGCCCAACCGACTGTGAACAAGCCTTTGCGGCGGGCAGCGGAGACCAATGTCAACGTTGGGTAACAGAAGGGGGGTGTTCGCTTTCCGAGGAGACCCGAGGAGAAGGCGGCGGCGAAGGAGGGCGTCCTTTGCCTAAACGTTCGCCGCGGCAGCATCTCCGGCGTCGTCGGGTGTGTCGATTGGGCACTCATCACTATCAAGGAGTCTGGGGGCAGTGCTGCGAACGAGCCGCAAGCGGTTCTACGCTGCGGACGTAATAGTGAGTATACCTCGGCCACTGTTTTTGACCGCATGAGTTCAAGTGCTACAAGTGCATGAGCTACAAGTGCGGGCCTCGGCAGCGAAAGTGAGTACGGGCTGTGCTTGTTTTTTCTCAGATCTGTGGCGCGAACATGTGCATCCTGGCCGTGGACTCGCGCTGACCCGGATCTTTCCGCGACGCGTTTGTCTGGCGGCATTCCGAGGCGGAGGAAGGCCTGCTGGACGACGGTGATTTTTTTTCTGGGTAAGCAGTAAAATAGCCGTGTCACACGTCGGGCGAACTCAGTCACATCTATTGAGCTCCAGCACTATGCATTTGGCCGGATCTGCTAAAGCTACAAGAATCAGTCTGGACAGTTACACAAATGCAGACACTTTACAGTATGATACAGTGTATTGCCACCCTTTCCTTTTGTTAAATATAATTGCAGCAGAAACACAGGACACATATTACATTGTTGAAATGCATAGCATTTCCTGTTGAAGAAACCAAAGCAAAATGCACCTGACAGCGCTTGTGTTTTGTAGGCAATCATAGCGCATCATTTATATGAATATGGTGGTAAAAGACTGACCTTACAGTAGTGCTCACTTATACATCGAAATCCTGCATGTATGTATGCTCTTGAATGTCATATTCAGCAAAGTCTGGATGTGGGCTACTTGGCGTGAGTTTTCTACTGTATAGCAGAGTGTCCTGTAATGCTGTTGAGATCACTGAGAAAGGACATGCTTAGCTGCATCATTTTTTGTTATGCAGGAGGCTATGTCTACCCACTGGAGCCATGGCTGCCTGCACCAGTTGCATGACATTACAGATCTGACTCAGCAGAAGGCCTGTACAACACGCCACATGCTATCACACAATTTGTGGCTGAGCGCTGTATTGGTGTGCCGAAGAGCTGCTTCCGTTGCTTTCAAGGACACCGGATGCACCAGTGCCAGTGGAAGTGGACAGTGCGCATCATCACCGCACGTGCTGCACTTCACAGCCTCTGTTTGGATGTGCCCATATCAGCAGAGGGTGCAGGCGACATTACCTCTGACCCAGATAACAACGGACCACCTCTAAATGGTGGCTGCCTCGTACAGACAGGATCCCTCCTCACCTGCCTCCTGAGAAGAGCATGCGGTGCTGTACTTTTGGCCTCTCTAGGACGACCCGTCTCCAGAGGAAGGCGTACCGAGGGATGGTGCAGCGGCAGTTGCGATGGAAAATCTAGCGTCCAGAGACGACTCACCATGCTGGCATAGAGAGTCATATCAGGCACTCTTCCCCTGTTGCCACTGTCATTTCCTTGTGTCATTGCACAACACACATCTGCAAGTGTGTGAGCAATTGTGTGATGTGGTTGTGCCCTTGGCCAACCTGTGTGTAGCGAGAAGCCAGCAGTGACAAACAAGTGCCACCCACCGGCTGCCACTTCATTTTCAGTGTGTTTGCTAGTATATCTTCCAGTCCCTCAGCAGCGTGTTGCATAGTCTCTTCCTGAAGACGGAAAAGGTGTTGAAGCAGCTCGCCCAATTTCTGAAAGCATCATTTTGAACTCTCTTTTGTCAATGCTTATGTCAGCCCACCTGCCCCTTCTCTGCTGTCTCCTTCCAGCTTGGTGGAGTGCCTGTGGTCATTACCTGTGTGACGAACATGCATGAACCAAACGTGTAGTGCTGGAATAAGGCATGAAATATTTGTGATGCTTGTTGGAATCAAAAAGCTGTTTTTATTGCATCATACATTCAGTAAGCGCGTTTATTTTTTTAGGCACAGCATTTGACACGAGTGTTTCTATTGCAGAAAAGGCAGTGTGCATACAAGCATACTTTACCTTGATGTAAAATTACCGTATGGCATTTCTGAATGCAGTTAAGAAAAAAAATCTGAAAAATTGAGTTCAAAGTGCATGTTTTCTTTCATACAGAGGCTACCTGTACAATAAATATGGCATAGTACAGTGTACATGATGCATTTTCCGGACTACAAAACATTTTGGCGCATATAAGTAGTGTAAATACCAAAGCTAAGCTTTTAGCGTAATGGTGTGTGGCTAGGGGTTTCGCTCTGTGCTAAAAGCTGTACCTACTGCAAGGAAACCGCTGTACAACAATGCATAATAAAGATTGTAAGGTGCAGTGGCTACAATGACTGCTGAATGACTAGAACATCTTCACTGATAGACAAAGATGTGTAAGCATCACAGACGCATCATCAAGGAGATGGTGTGTGATTAGAGGTTAGTTTACAATCACAAATCATGCAACACCGTTACTGGAAATGCTCTACAGCTCTAAGAATATACAGGCAGCTCCATTGTGGGAAATTTTGAGCACTCGGTTATTGCCCCATAACTGACACCTAGCCTGGTTTGCGTAACACAGGGCTATGAAGTCTTGTCCATGATGACACGAGACGGTGACAATGCCGAATGGCCGGACAAGCTCCTTGTGCTATCATATAATATGTGTGATAAGTGCAACTGCTGTCAAGCTATTTTTCGCCTAGGTATTTAATGTCCTAGTCATTTTCAACTGGCTGTTCTCTTTCAAACTGGAGTGGCCTGTATACAGGGTGTCTCAGATATGATGGACCATAATTAAAAAAAAAACAAGTGGCCTTCCGACCTGAAAGGAAGTGCATGTTAGAAGCTATGCAAAGTATTTAAAGCCCTTCAAACACTGCCCTCACCAAACCCAGTTATACCAACATCACTCCGCCTGCTGAGCAAAATACAATATTACACATCACTGCCCTGTCCTACCTACCTCACTGCCCTGGATCATATGCAATTCAAGCGCTGTGTACCAACAAACATGAACAAACTTGCTCAACTTTCTGCCCAGTTGCAATTAGCCTCTATACAAGCAAACTACTTCTTTCCAGGTTGACCCTGGATCTACTACATGATCAGTAAATAACGTTAATGGAACAAGCTCGTTCTCTCCTCGGTGACAATAGCAAAGTTATCAAGTCAAGTGCTTCCTTTCTCTCTAAACAAAGTGGAGCATAAACATCACAATTTCTGCAACTTGCGCAGGAAAAAAAAAGAAACTACGGCAACAACTGAACATAAACCGAACGGAGCTACAAAAATACAAACGGAACATCAAGTGCTTAGCCCGATGTAGGCGGCAACACTTGGTTACGAGGCAGAAGAGCGCTGCCACAGAGGCAGGCCGTGTCGGCTCTCATTTCCCGCACCGAGATTGCAAGCTATCAGCAGCTGCACCTGTCTGTCGGCAGTTGCTTCTATGCGATGATTCATGGTTTTCTGGTATTTTCTAAAGAAAATAAACAGAACCACACGTCACTCGGCGATCGATAGGCGCCGACCGAGAACACAGACTAAAGTTATCTTCGTCGATTTTCGAGCCGAGCGCTGCTTGTAAGTTGATCTCGGCAGGCCCGTAGCATTCACTGCCTTCAATCAGATTTTTCTGCGCACTTAAGACATCCGCAAGGTACCTTGATTTTAGACGCCACGCGAAAAAACAGGAACTAGCCATGTAATCAGCTGTTTTCTTGCAGGCCGCCATGTTCACGTTATGCCACTGCCAGCGCGCCCTCATGGCAAGAGAAGATAACCTGCAGCAAATTTAATTGCAAAACTGAGAATGCTTCTAATTTTCCCTCGTGTTGTTGAGATTGCAACACAGTTTACTACCAAAATAAAACATTACTTGTTTTCTTCATTGCGTTTTTGTTCATTTTCAGACTAACATGTTCACGCTATACCGCTGACAGCACACCTTCGCGGCAAAAAAAGTGACTGAACAGCAAACTTAATTGCAAAAATGAAAACACTGCTTCTTTTGCTTGGTGCTGTTGGGTTTTAAATACAGTTTCTTAGCAAAATAAAACATTACTCGTTTTAATTCACTGCGTCTTTACTGCAAAACATTAGTCTACGGTCTCTTGTCGTGCGAATAGTGGTTTCGGGGCGGAGCCCACCGCCTCCTTGCTCCGCATTGGCCGATTCGGCGGTCGGCATTACTCGGTGTCGTCATTTTGACGTCACGTTTTTTGAGACCGATCCGTAATCGCGCCCCTGAACCGCGACGTAAGGGAAGGGATAAAGGAGGGAGTGGAAGCAGAAAGGAAGGAAGAGGTGCCGTAGTGGTGGGCTCCGGAATAATTTCGACCACCTGGGGATCTTTAACGTGCACTGACATCGCACAGCACACGGGCGCCTTAGCGTTCTTCCTCCATAAAAACGCAGCCGCCGCGGTCGGGTTCGAACGCGGGAACTCCGGATCAGTAGTCGAGCGCCCTAACCACTGAGCCACCGCGGCGGGGCGAAAGACGAAAGAGAAAACTGAAAATCGAAAGTTGGATTTTGAGGAAAGGCGCGGCGCTGCGCAGCGGCGGAACACTTGTGTCTCGGTGTTAGTAGTGGCACATGCGCACTAGCGACTAGGGAGCGAGAGAGAAAGAAATACTTCCATTCCAAAAACCTTTATTTCCATCAGAAGGAAGGCCCCATACTCCCTGCCCCCGGCACGCAGGCCTAGGGGGTAGGGGCCGGGACCCCCGGGATTAAAGGCAGGCAAAGAGTTGCTGGCTCTTCGCGGCCTCCACCGACAGATGACTGACTTGCTTCTGCTTGACGGGGTCCGTGCTCTGCAGAAGGGTCTCCCAGGCTTCTCTACTATCAATTCCATTGTTAGCCCCTGGGGAGTCTACACATTCCCAAATTACGTGATCGAGTGTCCCCCTCTCTCCACATTTTTGCACTTATCATCTATGTCTTCGTCTTTGAGGACGTGCGATGCCCAAACCGGGTTAATGTAATTTCCTGCCTGTAATCTGCGCCAGATCGTCGCCTCTTTGTTTCCGAGCTCTCTGTCCGGTGGAGGGACTAGTCTTCTTTGTAATCTGTAGTACAGTTATTTCTGTGTAATTCTGCAGTCTCTCGTCTAGTTCTTTGCAGTCGGATGGTTCTGCTCCGGCTCGGAAGTAGAGATCTCGAGCCAGAGCGTGTGCCGCCTCATTGCCTGGAACTGACGTGTGAGCTGGTGCCCATACGAGGCTAATTTTCCTGTCTATCTTTCCTCCTGTAAGTATCCGCACCGCTTCTGGTGCAATCCTACCTCTACCATAGTTATATGTGGTCGTTTTGCTGTCGCTAACTATGAATTGCGCTTCTGTCCCTACGCAAGCAAGCGCTATTGCAGCTTATTCTGCTGACTCCGGATTGCGGCTGCGTATGGTTGCTGATGAGACTGCCTCGCCCCGGCCATCCACCACCGAGGCTACCGCCGCTCCAAGCTTGCCACTCGCCGCGTCCGTGTATGCTACTGTTTTCTCGTTTGCCTCGCTGCAGCGCCTGACTAGCGCCTCAGCTCTCTTCTCTCTCCTTTCCTTGTGAAAGGTGGGGTGCATATTCCTAGGGAGAGGATCCACCCTAAGTTGTTCTTTAATTGTTCTTGGGATGACCTGCTTCTTTTGCATACCCCTGTCTATTTGTAGCCCTACCATGTTTAGGATAGCCCTACCTGTGCTGGATTGGCTAAGTCTTTCCAGCTGGGCTGTTTTAACAGCCTCAGCGATTTCCCTCCATATGTTGTGAACTCCCACTCCTAAGAGTCTTTCGGTTGAAGTGCTTATGGATATACCGAGTGCTCGCTTGTAGCATCTCCGGACTATCGAATCTAGTTTGACTCTTTCCGAGGCCCTTATATTAAGGTATGGTGTGGCGTAGCTCAGACGTCTAATAACGTAGGCCTGCACCAGCTTAATTAGGCTCCGCTCTTTAAGCCCTCTTCCCTTGAGGGCTATTCTCCTAAAGATTCCTATGACCTGTGTCGCATAGCCTTCCAGCTTCTTTATTATATCTATTGATTTGGATATGGAGACCAAGAATCGTGATCGTGTCTACCTTGGAGACCGGTTTACCCTCGACTGTGATGTTAAAGTCATTGCTTTAAGTCTCAGAGATTTAGGGTTGTACACCAGGAGCTCTGACTTCTCTGGTGAGCACGAGAGCCCCCTAGCTGCTGCGTAGTCCACCACTATATCCGTGGCTTCCTGCAGCTTGCTCTCGATGTCAGCGTCGCTACCCTGGTTATTCCAAACATTTATATCGTGTGCATACATGCTGAAATTTAGGTTTTCTATCTCTTTGAGTCTCGTGGGGAGGACCTCTCATTAATAGGTTAAAGAGGAGCGGGGATAGTACAGAGCCTTGGGGGGTACCTCTGCTTCCCAACGTGATTTCCTCTTATTCTATGTCCTGATATTTTATACGCGCTGTCCTATCAGACAGGGAGTCTTTTATGTAGTTGTAGGTTGTACAGCCTACACCTACTTCTTGCAGTTCTTCTAGGATTGCCTCGTGCTTGACATTATCAAAGGCTTTTTTTTAAGTCTAATCCTGAGATCACCTTTGCGTCTCTCGACCGCTAATCTATGATGTCGTGCTGAAGTCTCAGCATTACATCTTGGGTGCTCAAGCTCGGTCGGAAGCCGATCATCTCGTTTGGCCATAGCTCGTTGTCTTCCATAAATCGAGTCATTCTCGTTTGGATCACGTGCTCCATTAACTTTCCTACGCAGGACGTAAGAGAGATTGGTCTAAGGTTTTCCAGCTTTGGTGGTTTGCCTGGTTTAGGAATTAGTATAATACTAGCTTCCTTCCATTGCTTGGGGAGCTCATCCTTTTCCCACACTTGCTGGAGTAGTTTGTAATTGCTGTGATCGACTCGTCGTCTAGATTCCGCAGCATTGTGTTTGTGATTCCGTCCGGGCCCGGAGCGAATTTCGTTTTGAGCTTAATTATCTCTTCTCTCACCTCTACCTCCGTTATAGGCGCATCGAGTTTCTCTCTGGGAGGCCCCTATACTCCGGTAGGCTAGAGCGAGTTACATCTCCTACGTATGTTTGTATTATTTCCTCCATAAAATCCTCGTCTGACCCATCATATACGTGTCGCGCTTTGGCTAGCCTGATTTCTGAGTGACATTTTGATTTGGTTGGATCTAGCAAGTGTCGCAGAATGTTCCACGTTTTTGCTAGGCTCATACCTCTTTCCATGTCGTCGCACCTGCTACATCAGTTTTACTCGCAAAGTTGCATCGCATACTTTTCGATCTCCGGGTTGTGTCTGGCTATCCTTCTTTTGAGGTTTCGATTCCACCTTTGCTTTTGAAGTCTGCGTTCAAGGCCACATTTTGCCTCCCACATGTGGAGGAGCCTGCTGTCGGCTATTATTGGAGCGTCTGAACCCTCTAAAGATATTGTCGCCTCGGCGACGTGTCTCTTTAGTGTATCTGTCCAATCCCCAAAGTCCGTGATGGTTCCGATCGAGATTTCCCCCCGTCGTTTTCTAAATCTTTGCTATTCCGTGACTTTCGGCTGTTTTAGCCGATTTTTCCTCCCCCTTTCGTTAATGTTGTGGCTATTATATAATGGTCACTTCCCAAGTCTTGCTCTGTATTCTCCCAAGTAACCGCTATTGCATTCTTGGACAGCGTCAGATTAGGCGTGGTGTCCGCCATCACGCTATTGCCTCTTCTGGTCGGGCAGCCTGGGTCGGTGTGTAGTGTAAAACCTAGCTCCTGTATGTCCTCCCATAGCTGCCTGCCCTTGCCGTCTCTTCATCTGTAGCCCCACTCTTCGTGTAGCGCATTTAAGTCGCCCACTATAATCAGGGGATTTCTCCCCGCCGCCTTCAGGGCCTTCCTAAAGATGGCCCTGAATCTGACTTTCCGTTGTTTTGGTCACGAGTAGATGTTTAGGAGAAAGAGGGTCGGCTCTTCCTTACGCCCCGTGAGCATCTCTACTAAAACCCTTCTATGTCTTTAAAGTTGATTTCGTGTTCAATTGTCGCTATGTTTCTTTTCACTAGAGTTGTTACGTGTGATTTCTCTCCCCTATGACTGTTAAGTGCCTGATATCCTGGGAGGGTTGCTAGTTTACCGGTTTCCTGCATCGCTATTGCCACCGGCTTTTCTTCTAGGGTGCCTATGCATTGTTGCAGTAGCGCTCGCTTGCGTTGGAACCCTCGGCAGTTCCATTGCCAAATTACGGAATTATTTCGAACGTTTCTGGCCATGTTGTAGCTCAGTTAGAATTCCTTCAACGTTTTTTTGCCGCTCCTCGTGGGCAACCAGCTCAGGTCTTTGCATTTGTAGCTCTGCTCTCTGCGCTTGCACTTCTACTCTCTGCGCCTGTAGTTCTGCGACTAGGCTTTCGTGTTTTTGGTTTGCGTTCTCTTGCGCTTGATTGTGTGCAAGCATCATTTGCGCCATGAATTCTCTGAGTTCTGCCTGATTTGCCTTAGTTGCGGCCCGATTGGCTTCTCAATCTTCCTTGAATGCTACCCATATGTCGGCCTCTTTCTCTCCCCTACGCTTGAGCGAGGGTCTCCTGATTGCTGCTTCCTCCTCCATCGCCTCGCGTGCTATTGCTTGCGGTTTGGGTGCTGGGGGTGGCCTGTTCGACTATCTGTTTTGGCTGTGGTAGTTGTGTGCGAGAGGGGGATTCTGTTTTTGCCTTTCTCTTATACTCCTTCTGTTCTTTGATAGAATTGGCTAGGAGCCCTTGAAGCTCCTCTACCTTCCTTTTTAGCTGTTCGATCTCCCTATCATTATCATCTTTAGCCTGGGAGTGCCCTTCTACAAAGCTTACTTGTTTCGGGTCCCTGCTCGGGTCTCTCCGCGTCTTGCCCCAGAGGTTCTTGGGGTCCCTGGACCTTGATCTTCAGTGCTCTTTGGGGGCCTCCTGGCTCCCGGGGGTCGCCTGGTCCTTCTTGTCTTCTCCCAACTTTGGGAAGCTGCCATTCCTGCGGAGCTCCTTAACACTGTCCGTGGCCTGCTCCCGTTGCTGGGCTTGTCTTTGCAGCTCCTCCTGTTTCTCGATCTTCTTCTCCCATATTCTTTTCGTGACCTCGTACGGGGTTCTGTATACCTCTTTGCATTTCTTGTCGCCAAGTGAGTGCTCCTTGCCGCAGAGCTGGCACTTGGTCTTGCATTGGTGGTCTTCCTGCGGGTTGTTCTCTCCGCATTGTTTGCATTTCTTGTTTGGGTCCGGGCATACGTCCGCTCTGTGGCCCATACGGCCACATGCGTAGCAAACTTCGTATCTCTTTTTGTAGAGTACGCACTTAGTCGGTGCCGGTGAGAGGTAGACCTGCCACAGAACCTTCCTGTCCTCAAAGAGAATGAGTACAGCCTTGGGGTCTTTCCCTAGTCTTCTTACCCCTAGGATTGAGGGGTTCCTCGCTTTGAAGTATTCGAGTCTCTCCATGATTTCTTCCTCCGTCCAGAAGGAAGGGACGTCGTAGATTACGCCTTTGCCGCTGTTCTCCTGTGCCGCCACGTAGGTTTTTATTGCCACCTTCTCGTTTCATATCGTAAGTTCTTTGACCGCTGCGTATTTGTCTCTTTTCGCTTCGTCCTCCGTAGCAATGAGGATGGATTGCTGTTTCGTATTGAATGTTATGATGTCGTTCATGCCTCTATCGTTGGTGCCGGCCGCTTTGCTGATTGCGTCAGCCAGGAAAGCGCCTCCGTGCTTCAGCAGTTTCTCGAGACCCTCCCTGAGGTCTCATAACGATCTTCTCGAAGCCGCTTGGAATTCTTTTGAATTGCCGTTCCACCGACTTCGCCGCTAGTCGTCTCCCTTCACGCCTCTCCGCCGCTCGTCTCCGCTCATCTTGGCCCTTGTTCACGTGGCCACCATTGTCTGTCTCCGCCGGGACTATCTTCCCGTTTCCTTTTGCCTTGAACCACTGTTCAGGAATTTTCAATTCGCTGGGATCGATATCCGTCCCTTCTACAACAACCATGTCGTACGGAGTCGCCTAGCGGGGCAGTTAGGCCTCGGTCTCCTCCTTTGTCTTCCGTCTTGCCCCTACGTCTTAGTAGGCATGGCGTCCCATGTGACATGTGGCGACTTCACGGGCATGAAATGTAGGAAAATACGGTCCCACCTTGTGAAGTTCGGTGAATCCGCTGATCAGGCGTCCCCCGTCGTTGATTCCAGCCAAGAAGGTTAGCACCCAGGGCCCTGAGTGCTTCGCAACCTCCGATGTCGACGGAGCTCGTCGAACGCACGTCCGACTACCTCTACAGCCGGCGGAGGACTTCGAAAGACAAACTGCGCCGTGCGTGACGTCACTCGTGCTCCGAAATACGCCGGCTCGCGCGAGGCGCTGTGTTGACTAGCGTAGTGAAGCTTTTCCCTTCAAAAAAAATTTCAGAACGTTCCGGCCATTTACAAAACATTGCGTTCATAATTATTCTCTTCCAGCTTGCTTATAAATATAAGTGTCCGAGTGCGTACCGGTCTAACAGTTCGGGTGACGAATAACACATTATGGCGCCTCTTCGGTTCGTGCTCGTGCCAAGCCCAATTAAGGAGCACAGAGAGGCAACAAAAACAATAGCAGTGGCGTCAACATAAACTGCGGTAATAAGCGCAATCTCGAGTGAATTAAAAAGCAGCGCTTGCGTGCAGCGCAGCGTGACCAAAAGTTAAAAACTAATCAGGAATGTAAGAGCGAAGAAATTTGTTTTCGGCGACGTTTGTTCCGATCTACATTAGCAGTGTTAATAGGAACAAACAAGCTGTTATTGCCTTCTAGTAGACGGTACAGAAAATTCAACGAAACAATCTGGATAACAACGGGCAAGTTCCACCGAAGAGAAGCTCTAAAAAAGCCATCCCTCCTAACTATGACGTCGTTAGCATATTTGCCTGTTTCCTTCCCCCCTCATTTAATATATATGAAGTATATTGGCTTTCTCATTAAATGTAAACATTCCGCGAAACTACTAGGAACTACTGCTACTGCGTTTGATAAAGTAACCAATCCGTACTAAGGCAGCAGTGGCTCATTCAAGACCACAGCTCATTAATTCACGTCCCTGTAAAAAACGCGCACAAGATTAACACAAAAAAACTTACGCGAACCGATTATTAGCTTGAATTTGATATTCACAAAGGAAAAAGAACTGACACGGTGACAGTGATAGCAACACGTGTCCTCAGTGGTCATCAATCTCAGGACGACCCCGATTATCAGCGGCATTTTCCTGGGAATTGTGCTTACCAATGATTTCGCTAAAATTAGCACCTACTCGGAGTCCGATTACTTGCAGTCTGGATACGACGCGGGCCATAAAAATCGATAGCTGCAAGGAATGTCTCAAGCGTTTTGACGCGGTCGTGAAGTTTTCCTGAAGAGAAAACATCATCTATTGGCGTATTTCGTAGCGTTTTGTTTCGATTTTCTTTCAGCTTGTCCTGGAAATTTACTTGCTATATCTTATGGCGTAGGTTGTCGTGGATAACCTACCATTGGTCATGGCAGAAGTACGCGCATGATGCCACTTATTTGCATCAACTCGCCCTATGCCCCCGTTGCATTAGCAGACCGATGCCCGCGTCTACGCCCGCGACTGACGGGACACGACTGCTCGTCCGACCCGCCTGATGAGGTTTAGCGCTGATCGCGTCTTCGAAGGAAGTTATGCCGCGGTATTGCGGCAAAATGTGCGGCACGCTCCGAAAGAGGCTGCTGGACTGGACTGGATGCGGCATTGTTTTTTGTTTTTTCGGTGGGGGCGCAGCGGCCGACCGGCCGTTCATGTGAATGACCACTTGCTTCTATACTTGCTTTTATTTTTGTCACGATTGACGTCGCGAGCAAAGGAAAAGGAAAATGTAATGCATCGTTTCATAACACAACCATTAGATGAACAAGACAGCAGCTTGTCACTAAAGTCCATTCAGCACCGGGCACACAAAACGCTCGAAAATTGCTACACCGGCGCACAATGAATTTAAGGTCAATTAAACTCAGGCCAGCAGACATTTTGACGACGGTATTCTCTCAGTTCTTGTTCGTAGCACAGAGTGAGAGTGAGGATTAGTGATAGCATAAGGTTAGGACACAGTGTCACTGAAAGGCTTTAGGATTGCTGTTGATTTCTCCTTGATTACAACTTTTGGTATGAAGCCTTCAGTGCGGACAGCTGCAAAAAAAAACTGACTGGCGTTCTTTTGCTGAGACGTCGCTTTTCTCAAACACACTCTGTCGGAAAGCACGATCGTTTGCAATAAAATAGCAGCTATGTGTTCTACTCGTCGTTCCATCGTCAGCCTACATAAAAAGTGCTACCGCATTGCAAATGTATGGGTACGCTTGAGCCATACACCATATTGACACAGGTGATAGAAGAGGAGGACGAAGGGAACTCAGGCGATAGAAGCAGAGGACGAAGAAAATCTTCTTCCTGCTCGTGCTCGCTCTACCGGCTGTGTAGCTCCTTGGTCCCCGAGTGCTTTTGGTGTACTATTCGTTACAAATCTGGTGGAGGTGCTGGGTACGCTTCCAGACCCGCGCAGCCCACCTGTGATCACGGATCTCACCCCGGTCCACCAGCGCCGCGGCCGCCGCCTGCGAGGAGAGTCCCCAGAGTTCGGACCCCTTCCGGCAGCCACCAGGACGACACAGCCTCGGACGTCGGAGGAGCCAGCTGCCATGTCAACTGAGAGTAGGCTCCCAGCTCACATCCTGTGCCAGCAGCCACGAACACCCCCGTCTATTCATGGCGACGTGTTCGAGGACGCCGAGGACTGGCTCGAGACATTCGAGCGTGTCGCCCGTTACAACGGGTGGAGCGATGAGCGGAAGCTCCACAACGTGTATTTCGCTCTCGAAGAGTCGGCGCGGACATGGTTCGAAAACCATGAGGCTTCGTTTCCATCCTGGGAGGCCTTCTGCCGCAACCTGCTCGCCACTTTTCCAAACGCCGACCGCCGGGAGCGAGCTGAAGCTGCGCTACACTCGCGCAACCAGCGCCCGAACGAGAGTGTCCGCATGTTCTTTGAGGACATGACCCGCCTTTTCAAGCGCGCGGACCCCTCTATGTCGGAAGACAAGAAGCTTCGCCATTTAATGCGTGGTGTCAAGCAGGAGCTATTCGCGGGGCTCGTGCGCAGCCCACCGCGCACTGTGGCCGAGTTTCTCAGCGAGGCGGCCACCATGGAGAAGACTCTACAGCAACGAGCCCGCCGATACAATCGTGACGTCAACGCCTTCGGGCCAGACACCTGTTCTATGCATCTCGGAAGCGCCCCGGACGACTTACGCGAACTCATCCGTTCCGTCGTCCGGGAGGAACTCCAAGCCCTTCGGACGCCTCCTAACATGCCATCCTTCGCGTCGCTGACTGACGTCGTCCGCGACGAGGTGCGCCTCGCAGCCCAACAACAAGCATCTGAGGTACCCCTCCAGCTTGACGCAAGACCCACGTACGCGTCTGTACTCCGTCAAGCTCCGACGTCGGGCTACACCATCAATGCCGCGGCTCCATCAGTGCGGCCACCGGGTCCCCCTCGTGACCCCGCTCTGCCAGCCTACGAGCGGACGCGTAAGAGTCAAGTGTGGCGGGCCCGAGACCGTCGGCCCCTCTGTTATCATTGTGGCGAGGCGGGTCACCTCTATAGGGCGTGCCCGTACCGCCGCGTGGGCCTGCGGGGTTTCGCCCCGGACGACCCCTGCCCTCGCAATGGCGAAAGGCCACTTGAGATAGCCTCTCACCTATTGGAGCGGCAGAATCTCGTCACATCCGGTCGCCGCGGGTCTCGATCACCGTCCCCAATGCGCTACCGTTCTCCAAGTCCCCGCGGAGCGCAAAGCTATTCCGGACGCCGTTCGCCCAGCCCACGCCGGGAAAACTAATGCCGGCGGCCTCCGGAGGCAAGGCCGCTGCTGTAGGGAAATGTGAAGATCCTCCGCCACCATCACGCCGATACGCCATTTCGCCGGGGGCAGGTAGCGACAGCATCCGACACGCTACCTCCGATTTGTACGTAACAATTGATGGAGTCGACGTCTCCGCCTTACTCGACACCGGTGCCGATTACTCCGTAATGAGCCGTGCCCTCGCCCAAGAATTAAAGAAAGTTTTGACGCGATGGTCTGGGCCGAGCATTCGTACTGCTGGGAGTCACCTGATTACCCCTGCTGGCAAGTGTACTGCAAGGGTCGGCATCCGTGGTTTTCTGTACGTCTGTGAATTCGTGGTACTGTCCGAGTGTTCGAGGGACTTGATCCTGGGCCTCGACTTTCTGCAGACGAACGGCGCTGTCATTGATCTGAACGAAGCCCGGATCACGTTCTCGACGAAACAGGCCGTGGCGCATACCGACAGAGATCCGGGAATCAACGCTCTGCGTATAGTCGACGATGACGTGATGGTGCCACCACGGTCTAGCGTCCTGGTTCTCGTGAGACATGACTTGTTCCACGATTACGAGGGTATCGCGGATAGCCACCTCCCGCTGCTGCTCGCGAAGGGAATAGCCGTCGCTCGAGGCCTCGTCCAGTTGCATAACGGTTGTACTAGTGTCCTACTCACGAACTTCGCCAACGAGGTTCAGCACCTCGCCAGGGACACGGCTGTTGCCTTACTTCACGAAGTTACTGTGTTGCCTGATTTATGCGCCGTCGGGGCCAGCCCTCAAGACGAGGCCGCACCATGCCACGCCCTGCAGACCGTGAAAATCAACCCGGACTTGGCACCTGAGCAGAAGAATCTTCTGTCTGCTCTTCTAGCAGATTTTGCAGATTGCTTCGCCACCAGCTCCAGGGTCGGTCGTACACCTGTCGCCAAGCATCGCATCATCACAGACGAGGCCACGCCGCCTGTATGCCAGCGCCCATACCGTGTTTCTCCTAAGGAACGCGAAGCCATTAAAACGCAAGTCGATGAAATGCTTGCAGACGATGTTATTCAGCCGTCAACAAGCCCATGGGCGTCGCCCGTGGTCCTCGTCAAAAAGAAAGACGGCACCTTGAGATTCTGTGTTGATTACCGGAAACTAAACAACGTGACCAAAAAGGACGTTTATCCGCTTCCCAGGATTGACGATGCCCTCGACCGATTACGTGACGCCAGGTTCTTCTCCTCATTAGATCTCAAAAGCGGATACTGGCAGATAGAGGTGGACCAGAGAGACCGAGAGAAGACGGCTTTCGTGACTCCAGACGGTTTATACGAGTTCAAGGTGCTCCCGTTTGGTCTTTGCTCGGCGCCGGCCACGTTCCAGCGTATGATGGACACCGTTTTATCCGGTCTGAAGTGGCAGTCTTGCTTGGTGTACTTGGACGACGTCGTCATTTTCTCGCCTACCTTCGATCAACACTTGGACCGGCTGCGCATCGTGCTTCGAGCCCTGAAATGCGCGCAACTAACGATCAAGCCCGAGAAATGTCATTTTGGTTTCACGGAACTTCGCTTCCTTGGCCATGTTGTCAGCGCACAAGGCGTTCTCCCGGACCCCGACAAGACTGCTGCCGTCTCCAGTTTTCCGCGCCCAACCGACAAGAAGGCACTTCGACGTTTTCTGGGCCTCTGTTCTTACTACCGACGCTTTGTGCCCGATTTCTCCAGAATAGCTGACCCGTTGACAGCACTGACTAGAGACGAAATACCCTTTCTGTGGGGAAGCGACCAAGAAGAAGCTTTTCAGGAGCTCCGCAACCGCCTACACAGCCCCCCGATACTCGCCCATTTCGATGAAGACGCCGCCACCGACATACACACCGATGCCAGCAATGTTGGCCTTGGGGCGGTACTTATCCAGTGGCAGGACGGCGTGGAACGCGTTATCGCTTACGCGAGCCGAACACTTTCGCGATCGGAGGCGAACTATTCGACGACAGAGAAAGAATGCCTTGCGGTGATCTGGGCCATCAGCAAGTTTCGTCCATACCTGTACGGACGACCCTTCCGTGTTGTCAGCGACCATCACTCGTTATGCTGGCTGGCAAGCCTTAAAGATCCGTCCGGCCGGTTGGCTAGGTGGAGCCTCCGTTTGCAAGAGTACGACGTGACTGTCGTTTACAAGTCGGGCCGGCAGCACCAAGATGCGGATTGCTTATCACGCGCGCCCGTGGACCACGCTCCGCAAGAAATCACCGAAGATCTTCCTTTCATTTGTGCTCTTAGCCCATCCCATGTGGCTCAGCTTCAACGAACGGACCCGGAGCTAGCGCCGCTCATCGAGCACCTGGAAGGTCACAGTGGTCGGGTTCCGCGTGTTTTTCGTCGTGGCCTGCAATCCTTCACCATGCGAAATGGCGTTCTCTACAAGCGCAACTTTGGAAAGTCCACCGAAACATTTTTACTCGTGGTGCCCACCCAGTTACGACCTGACATCTTGAGCGCTTGTCACGACGAGCCGTCCGCCGGCCACTTGGGAGTCAGTCGCACGCTGTCAAGGATTCGGGAGAAGTACTATTGGCCCAAATTACTTCCATCAGTGCAGACCTACGTGCGAACCTGCCGCGACTGCCAACGCCGGAAGTCTCCACCCATGAAACCAGCCGGATTTCTTCAGCCAATAGCGCCACCGAAGATCCCTTTTCAACAAGTTGGAATGGATCTCCTTGGCCCCTTCCCGAAGTCATCCACTGGAAAACGGTGGATCGCTGTTGCGACGGACTACTTGACACGTTATGCTGAGACCACGTCGCTTGCGAGCGGAACTGCTGCCGAAGTAGCCGAGTTTTTTGTCCACAGCATCGTCCTGCGTCATGGCGCCCCTGCGGTCATTATTACTGACCGTGGGGCAGCTTTCACAGCCCGCCTAACCCAGGCTGTGCTGAAACTGACGCACACCAGCCATAGACGTGCGACGGCGTACCACCCGCAGACCAATGGCTTGGTGGAACGGCTCAACAGAACTCTGGCCGACATGCTTTCCATGTACGTGGATATAGAGCATAAAACCTGGGACCAAATTCTGCCATACGCTACATTCGCTTACAATACGGCACTGCAGGAGACAACGCGGCTCACTCCCTTCCAGCTTGTCTTCGGCCGTCGAGTTACTACTACGCTGGATGCTATGCTGCCTGTTGACCCCCACTGCGAGAGTGACCCTGACCTCGACATCGCCACTTTTGTGCAGCGTGCGGAAGAAGCGCGGCAACTGGCAAGGCAGCGCATACACCGTCAACAGCAACTAGACGCTGGCCGCTACAACCAGGGACGGCGCTTCGTTGCCTACGAGCCAGGCGACTATGTGTGGATTTGGACGCCCGTTCGTCACCGCGGGCTGTCTGAAAAATTACTCCGTCGATACTTCGGCCCATACCGTGTCCTCCGCCGCATTAGCGACGTCACCTACGAAGTTCAACCCGCCACCCAAGCCAGCTCATCCCACAGACGCAAGCTTACCGACGTTGTGCACGTCGTTCGTATGAAGCCGTACCACGACCGACCACCCGATTGAACTTGAGGCTGACCGCTGTGCCCTGTTCTATGTTGTGATCCTCGTGCCTCACCCTAGCACGCTCGCTTTCTGCTCGTCACTCTAGCGCACGATGGCCGCATCGGGGCGATGCTGCAGGGGAGGGAGCAATGACACAGGTGATAGAAGAGGAGGACGAAGGGAACTCAGGCGATAGAAGCAGAGGACGAAGAAAATCTTCTTCCTGCTCGTGCTCGCTCTACCGGCTGTGTAGCTCCTTGGTCCCCGAGTGCTTTTGGTGTACTATTCGTTACAAATCTGGTGGAGGTGCTGGGTAAGCTTCCAGACCCGCGCAGCCCACCTGTAATCACGGATCTCACCCCGGTCCACCAGCGCCGCGGCCGCCGCCTGCGAGGAGAGTCCCCAGAGTTCGGACCCCTTCCGGCAGCCACATGACGACACAGCCTCGGACGTCGGAGGAGCCAGCTGCCATGTCAACTGAGAGTAGGCTCCCAGCTCACATCCTGTGCCAGCAGCCACGAACACCCCCGTCTTTTCATGGCGACGTGTTCGAGGACGCCGAGGACTGGCTCGAGACATTCGAGCGTGTCGCCCGTTTGTGATGTGCCACCAGCGCCCTCAGCTCTAGCGGCGGCCTAACGCTCGCTCAGGCGGGAGAAGCAAGGTGAAGAAAAGGAAGTGAGACGCGGGGCGCGGCGCGAACGGCACGAGGAGACGAGCTCGAGCAACGGAGCAGGCGAGGTCACGGCTGAACGGCTTCCTGAACCCGGGTGACCAGGCCTGGGGAAGCCGTCCTCGCCCAGTTCTGCTCAACCAGGAGCCTGCTGTCTCGTGTCTCCTGCCTGTCGCGCGCTGCCTCGGAGTGCGGGCGCCGTGCCGGGAACAGGCAGGTGCTGCCTGCCCGGAGATCCTGCCGGTCTTGCTGTGGGATCGTGCCTGCCGTCCCGTGGCTGGGACCCCCTGCCGTGAAAGGGTGCCTTCCTGGCCGTGCCCAGACCTGGGCGGCCGTCACCTTTCTGGTGCGTCGTCAGCGCCACCGGTGCTGGTGCTCCGCGCCCGGCTTCCGGCCGCAGGAAGAACAACCCTGCGGAGGTACCTGGCCCCGGCGCCTTTCCGGCGACGGGCCGCGGAACCTCACACCGGAGCCACTCCTCGACCCTCGGCCGCACAGCTCCCTACTCATCAGTGACTGCTCTCCTATATTAAGTAAACCATTTTTGTTACATCTACGGACGTGCACGGTCTGGGACGACTTTTCTGGATCCTCCGGGGCCCCACCTCGGAGGACGCTCGAACCTGCTGGGGGCCTTTTCCCCTCACAAATTTGGCGTCCGCGACAGGACTCAGGCCGAGCAGCGTTTACCAGTTAACAGAGTTCATAAGACAGAATGAGTGCTGCAGATTTTCTCGCGGTGGGAGAGCGCCTGGGTTTGCAGGGACGCGAGTTGCGCGAGTGGGTAGAGGAGGAATTGAGCAAGGCACGAGAGGAGAGAGCTGCGGATCGGGAAGCCACAAAGCGGCGTTTGGAGCTCGAAGCACAGAACTTAGAGCGAGAAGCGCAGAATTTACAGCTTCGAGTTAAACTATCGGAAAGAGAAAATCCTCCTCCTAATCCAAACGCTGAAAGTGCGGAGCGTAGTGCTTCAACCGTTTTTCCCATTAGCCCACATGGCCTGATACCAATGTTTAATGAGGCACGAGATGATTTGGATGCGTATTTGAAGCGTTTTGAACATGTCGCCACAGGGCAAGGGTGGCCGAAGGAGAAGTGGGCCACGGCTTTGAGCCTCTGTCTCGGCGGGGAAGCTCTTAGAGTCTTTCGTCGGCTATCTCCAGAGGACTCCATGGATTATGAGAAAGCGAAACTCGCCCTGCTACGAAGATTTCGTTTTACCGCTGAAGGCTATAGGGAGAGATTTCGGCAGAGCAAGCCTCACGATGACGAGACAGCCTCCCAGTACGCCACGAGGCTTTTCAGTTTCTTTGACCGCTGGGTAGAAATGCGGGGAGAAGGCCGCACCTTTGAGGTGGTGCGCGATATGATTGTTGCTGAGCAGTTTATAAGCAACTGCCAAAATCGTTTAGTATTGTTTCTACGAGAAAGGGATTGTAAAAAGGTTGAAAAGATTGTTGAGGCCGCCGACCATTTCCTGGAGGCTCAGAGACAGAATAACCTTGCAACTTTCAAAGACCGGAGTGAGCAGAGTTCAGTGAGGCCTACAATCACGGTTCCTAATCCCAAGTCACAAGTTCGATGTTTCATCTGCGAGAAGGTCGGACACAGGTCTTCTGATTGCCGTTCGAAGCCGAAGGCCCCATATTGCACATTCTGCCGCAAGTCTGGACACGACTTACAATCATGCCGGCGCTGCAGTTCAAGTGACCGGGAGACATCCGCATGTTTCATGTCACCCCAAGGTTCTTGCCCTGATTCACAGCCGGGAAGAGAGCGTTTAGATGTCCAAGCGGCAGATCCTGTTCACAGACCCTCTCCACCGATTGCCAGCATGCCGGTGGTGCACGGGGAAGTTTTTGGACAAAGAGTGTCAGTGCTACGGGACACTGGAAGTAACAGCATCGTCGTACGCCAGGCCCTCGTACCCGAGGCAGCTTATACTGGGAAAAGAGCGACATTGCTTTTGGCGGATGGTTCCACCATAGAAGCTCCTGAGGCGGAGGTGATCGTCACATCACCGTACTTTACGGGCAAGGCTATTGCAAGGTGTTTACCGACGCCTTTGTACGACGTGTTAATTGGCAATGTCCCGGGTGCACGTGTTCCTTTCTTGGAGAACTCAAATAATTGTTCATCAGTCTCGGGGGACCAGGGGACCAATTCTGCACCGGCTACGCAGGCCAACGCTCCTTGCACAGCTGTGGCGGCGAAAGCTTCGGAGACTATCTTGGATCTCTCTCAGAGCGCGGTCCACGTGTCTCGCCTGGCGTTCTGCAAGAAACAAGAAGAGGACACTAGCTTAGACCTGTGTCGGAAGAAACTGGGGACAACCTTTCCCGGCAAAGCCGAGTCCTCCCACACCTTCCATCTGGTTGACGGCGTATTGTTCCGGACGTATCAAGTGTGCCCTGGCAAAACGATTGAACAGGCGGTGGTTCCGAAGAGCTTGCGCCATCAGGTCCTTGTGCAGGCGCATGAGAGTGCTCTTGCCGGTCATCAGCGTGTAAAGAAAACTACGGCGAGAGTACTGGGTGACTTCTACTGGCCAGGGGTACAAGCCGACATCAAAAGGTTTGTGAAGTCATGCGACGCCTGTCAGCGGACTGTGCCGAAAGGAAAGCTGGGCAACGCTCCATTAGGACGTATGCCTATTATTTCCACACCTTTTGAGCGGGTGGCGGTGGACATCATTGGACCTTTGACTCCAACCTCATCTAGAGGGAACCGATACATCCTCACGTTAGTGGATTTTGCCACCAGGTATCCCGATGCGGTAGCCCTTCCTGCCATCGATTCAGCCACTGTGGCGGAAGGCCTTCTCGAGATGTTCTCCCGTATTGGGTTCCCACTGGAGGTCCTTTGTGATCGGGCTTCGTGTTTCACATCTGCACTAATGCGAGAAGTGAACGATTTGCTAGCTATAAAACATTTACGTTCGACACCATACCATCCTATGTGCAACGAGCTTGTGGAGCGGTTAAATGGGACCTTGAAGAGCATGCTACAGAAGTTGTGCCAAGAACACCCCAAGGCATGGGACCGTTATCTTGCTCCACTGCTCTTCGCCTACAGAGAAGCACCGCAAGCTAGCCTGGGGTTTTCCCCATTTGAGCTCATCTACGGTCGCCAAGTCCGAGGGCCAGTTACCATTCTAAAAGAGCTCTGGACAGCCGGAAACCTGTCTGACACTGTCAGGACAACGTATGGTTATGTGCTAGATCTGAGGGAGCGTCTAGAAGGCACGCTGCAGCTCGCACACCAAAATTTAATGAGGGCGCAGAGGTCACAGAAGATGTACCACGATAGGCGCGCCTCTAATAGGAAACTGAAGGTTGGTGATCGAGCGCTAATCCTTCTACCCGCTTCTCATAACAAGCTCATCATGCATTGGAAACGCCCTTTTGCGGTCACCGGCAAAAAGAACGAAGTCGATTACTGGCTTGATGTGGGCCCCAGCAAAAAGTTGTTTCACGTAAACATGTTGAAACGCTATGAAGAACGCCAGCCAGTGAATGCCCTCCAAGCGTCATCGTTCGTGGTCGTTGAGGAAGTGGAGGCAGAAACTCCAGTGCCAACCTTCAGTGCGAATCCTGGTCCTGGGATTGGAGCTATCAAGCGAGCTCAAACTTTGAAAGAGACGCAGTTAGCCGCACTAGATAGATTGCTGGAGGCTCACCGCGACATTTTTTTCAGAGGTTCCGGGCCATACTAATTTATTTGAGTGCCACTTGGAATTAACGACGAGTGCGCCTGTCAACACCCCGCAGTATCCATTACCATTTGCTTTGCGTGAGGTTGTCGAGAAGGAGGTAGCAGACATGTTGAGGCTTGGGGTTGAACATATTAAAGGCTCTGATAACGTTGGTGCAGATTATTTAAGCCGGTCATGACCCTGTGAGAACTCTATCGCTGTGACGTTCTATTGACTGGTCGGGTAACCAATCTTTTTGTGTGAACTTCCTTTGGTGGTGCCTGTGTAGTTACATTTTTGTTGTGTGTTTTGTGTGTGTGCAACATGACAGCCAGTGAACGGTGGTGCGCGTGGGAAAGTGTTCAGTGTGGTGTGGTGCAGTCCGCCGACCAGTGCTTGGTGCAAGTTTTTTTTTTCCGGGGAAAAAAAAAACTTCTCAAAGGGGGGGGGGCATATTTGTGATGCGCCACCAGCGCCCTCAGCTCTAGCGGCGGCCTGACGCTCGCTCAGGCGGGAGAAGCAAGGTGAAGAAAAGGAAGTGAGACGCGGGGCGCGGCGCGAACGGCACGAGGAGACGAGCTCGAGCAACGGAGCAGGCGAGATCACGGCTGAACGGCTTCCTGAACCCGGGTGACCAGGCCTGGGGAAGCCGTCCTCGCCCAGTTCTGCTCAACCAGGAGCCTGCTGTCTCGTGTCTCCTGCCTGTCGCTCGCTGCCTCGGAGTGCGGGCGCCGTGCCGGGAACAGGCAGGTGCTGCCTGCCCGGAGATCCTGCCGGCCTTGCTGTGGGATCGTGCCTGCCGTCCCGTGGCTGGGACCCCCTGCCGTGAAAGGGTGCCGCCTTCCTGGCCGTGCCCGGGTGCCCAGACCTGGGTGGCCGTCACCTTTCTGGTGCGTCGTCAGCGCCACCGGTGCTGGTGCTCTGCACCCGGCTTCCGGCCGCAGGAAGAACAACCCTGCGGAGGTACCTGGCCCCGGCGCCTTTCCGGCGACGGGCCGCGGAACCTCACACCGGAGCCACTCCTCGACCCTCGGCCGCACAGCTCCATACTCATCAGTGACTGCTCTCCTATATTAAGTAAACCATTTTTGTTACATCTACGGACGTTCACGGTCTGGGACGACTTTTCTGGATCCTCCGGGGCCCCACCTCGGAGGACGCTCGAACCTGCTGGGGGCCTTTTCCCCTCACACCGTTACAACGGGTGGAGCGATGAGCGGAAACTCCACAACGTGTATTTCGCTCTCGAAGAGTCGGCGCGGACATGGTTCGAAAACCATGAGGCTTCGTTTCCATCCTGGGAGGCCTTCTGCCGCAACCTGCTCGCCACTTTTCCAAACGCCGACCGCCAGGAGCGAGCTGAAGCTGCGCTACACTCGCGCAACCAGCGCCCGAACGAGAGTGTCCGCATGTTCTTTGAGGACATGACCCGCCTTTTCAAGCGCGCGGACCCCTCTATGTCGGAAGACCAGAAGCTTCGCCATTTAATGCGTGGTGTCAAGCAGGAGCTATTCGCGGGACTTGTGCGCAGCCCACCGCGCACTGTGGCCGAGTTTCTCAGCGAGGCGGCCACCATGGAGAAGACTCTACAGAAACGAGCCCGCCAATACAATCGTGACGTCCACGCCCTCGGGCCAGACACCTGTTCTATGCATCTCGGAAGCACCCCGGACTACTTACGCGAACTCATCGGTTCCGTCGTCCGGGAGGAACTCCAAGCCCTTCGGACGCCTCCTAACATGCCATCCTTCGCGTCGCTGACTGACGTCGTCCGCGACGAGGTGCGCCTCGCAGCCCAACAACAAGCATCTGAGGTACCCCTCCAGCTTGACGCAAGACCCACGTACGCGTCTGCACTCCGTCAAGCTCCGACGTCGGGCTACACCATCAATGCCGCGGCTCCATCAGTGCGGCCACCGGGTCCCCCTCGTGACCCCGCTCTGCCAGCCTACGAGCGGACGCGTAAGAGTCAAGTGTGGCGGGCCCCAGGCCGTCGGCCCCTCTGTTATCATTGTGGCGAGGCGGGTCACCTCTATAGGGCGTGCCCGTACCGCCGCGTGGGCCTGCGGGGTTTCGCCCCGGACGACCCCTGCCCTCGCAATGGCGAAAGGCCACTTGAGATAGCCTCTCACCTATTGGAGCGGCAGAATCTCGTCACATCCGGTCGCCGCGGGTCTCGATCACCGTCCCCAATGCGCTACCGTTCTCCAAGTCCCCGCGGAGCGCAAAGCTATTCCGGACGCCGTTCGCCCAGCCCACGCGGGGAAAACTAATGCCGGCGGCCTCCGGAGGCAAGGCCGCTGCTGTAGGGAAATGTGAAGATCCTCCGCCACCATCACGCCGATACGCCATTTCGCCGGGGGCAGGTAGCGACAGCATCCGACACGCTACCTCCGATTTGTACGTAACAATTGATGGAGTCGACGTCTCCGCCTTACTCGACACCGGTGCCGATTACTCCGTAATGAGCCGTGCCCTCGCCCAAGAATTAAAGAAAGTTTTGACGCGATGGTCTGGGCCGAGCATTCGTACTGCTGGGAGTCACCTGATTACCCCTGCTGGCAAGTGTACTGCAAGGGTCGGCATCCGTGGTTTTCTGTACGTCTGTGAATTCGTGGTACTGTCCGAGTGTTCGAGGGACTTGATCCTGGGCCTCGACTTTCTGCAGACGAACGGCGCTGTCATTGATCTGAACGAAGGCCGGATCACGTTCTCGACGAAACAGGCCGTGGCGCATACCGACAGAGATCCGGGAATCAACGCTCTGCGTATAGTCGACGATGACGTGATGGTGCCACCACGGTCTAGCGTCCTGGTTCTCGTGAGACATGACTTGTTCCACGATTACGAGGGTATCGCGGATAGCCACCTCCCGCTGCTGCTCGCGAAGGGAATAGCCGTCGCTCGAGGCCTCGTCCAGTTGCATAACGGTTGTACTAGTGTCCTACTCACGAACTTCGCCAACGAGGTTCAGCACCTCGCCAGGGACACGGCTGTTGCCTTACTTCACGAAGTTACTGTGTTGCCTGATTTATGCGCCGTCGGGGCCAGCCCTCAAGACGAGGCCGCACCATGCCACGCCCTGCAGACCGTGAAAATCAACCCGGACTTGGCACCTGAGCAGAAGAATCTTCTGTCTGCTCTTCTAGCAGATTTTGCAGATTGCTTCGCCACCAGCTCCAGGGTCGGTCGTACACCTGTCGCCAAGCATCGCATCATCACAGACGAGGCCACGCCGCCTGTATGCCAGCGCCCATACCGTGTTTCTCCTAAGGAACGCGAAGCCATTAAAACGCAAGTCGATGAAATGCTTGCAGACGATGTTATTCAGCCGTCAACAAGCCCATGGGCGTCGCCCGTGGTCCTCGTCAAAAAGAAAGACGGCACCTTGAGATTCTGTGTTGATTACCGGAAACTAAACAACGTGACCAAAAAGGACGTTTATCCGCTTCCCAGGATTGACGATGCCCTCGACCGATTACGTGACGCCAGGTTCTTCTCCTCATTAGATCTCAAAAGCGGATACTGGCAGATAGAGGTGGACCAGAGAGACCGAGAGAAGACGGCTTTCGTGACTCCAGACGGTTTATACGAGTTCAAGGTGCTCCCGTTTGGTCTTTGCTCGGCGCCGGCCACGTTCCAGCGTATGATGGACACCGTTTTATCCGGTCTGAAGTGGCAGTCTTGCTTGGTGTACTTGGACGACGTCGTCATTTTCTCGCCTACCTTCGATCAACACTTGGACCGGCTGCGCATCGTGCTTCGAGCCCTGAAATGCGCGCAACTAACGATCAAGCCCGAGAAATGTCATTTTGGTTTCACGGAACTTCGCTTCCTTGGCCATGTTGTCAGCGCACAAGGCGTTCTCCCGGACCCCGACAAGACTGCTGCCGTCTCCAGTTTTCCGCGCCCAACCGACAAGAAGGCACTTCGACGTTTTCTGGGCCTCTGTTCTTACTACCGACGCTTTGTGCCCGATTTCTCCAGAATAGCTGACCCGTTGACAGCACTGACTAGAGACGAAATACCCTTTCTGTGGGGAAGCGACCAAGAAGAAGCTTTTCAGGAGCTCCGCAACCGCCTACACAGCCCCCCGATACTCGCCCATTTCGATGAAGACGCCGCCACCGACATACACACCGATGCCAGCAATGTTGGCCTTGGGGCGGTACTTATCCAGTGGCAGGACGGCGTGGAACGCGTTATCGCTTACGCGAGCCGAACACTTTCGCGATCGGAGGCGAACTATTCGACGACAGAGAAAGAATGCCTTGCGGTGATCTGGGCCATCAGCAAGTTTCGTCCATACCTGTACGGACGACCCTTCCGTGTTGTCAGCGACCATCACTCGTTATGCTGGCTGGCAAGCCTTAAAGATCCGTCCGGCCGGTTGGCTAGGTGGAGCCTCCGTTTGCAAGAGTACGACGTGACTGTCGTTTACAAGTCGGGCCGGCAGCACCAAGATGCGGATTGCTTATCACGCGCGCCCGTGGACCACGCTCCGCAAGAAATCACCGAAGATCTTCCTTTCATTTGTGCTCTTAGCCCATCCCATGTGGCTCAGCTTCAACGAACGGACCCGGAGCTAGCGCCGCTCATCGAGCACCTGGAAGGTCACAGTGGTCGGGTTCCGCGTGTTTTTCGTCGTGGCCTGCAATCCTTCACCATGCGAAATGGCGTTCTCTACAAGCGCAACTTTGGAAAGTCCACCGAAACATTTTTACTCGTGGTGCCCACCCAGTTACGACCTGACATCTTGAGCGCTTGTCACGACGAGCCGTCCGCCGGCCACTTGGGAGTCAGTCGCACGCTGTCAAGGATTCGGGAGAAGTACTATTGGCCCAAATTACTTCCATCAGTGCAGACCTACGTGCGAACCTGCCGCGACTGCCAACGCCGGAAGTCTCCACCCATGAAACCAGCCGGATTTCTTCAGCCAATAGCGCCACCGAAGATCCCTTTTCAACAAGTTGGAATGGATCTCCTTGGCCCCTTCCCGAAGTCATCCACTGGAAAACGGTGGATCGCTGTTGCGACGGACTACTTGACACGTTATGCTGAGACCACGTCGCTTGCGAGCGGAACTGCTGCCGAAGTAGCCGAGTTTTTTGTCCACAGCATCGTCCTGCGTCATGGCGCCCCTGCGGTCATTATTACTGACCGTGGGGCAGCTTTCACAGCCCGCCTAACCCAGGCTGTGCTGAAACTGACGCACACCAGCCATAGACGTGCGACGGCGTACCACCCGCAGACCAATGGCTTGGTGGAACGGCTCAACAGAACTCTGGCCGACATGCTTTCCATGTACGTGGATATAGAGCATAAAACCTGGGACCAAATTCTGCCATACGCTACATTCGCTTACAATACGGCACTGCAGGAGACAACGCGGCTCACTCCCTTCCAGCTTGTCTTCGGCCGTCGAGTTACTACTACGCTGGATGCTATGCTGCCTGTTGACCCCCACTGCGAGAGTGATCCTGACCTCGACATCGCCACTTTTGTGCAGCGTGCGGAAGAAGCGCGGCAACTGGCAAGGCAGCGCATACACCGTCAACAGCAACTAGACGCTGGCCGCTACAACCAGGGACGGCGCTTCGTTGCCTACGAGCCAGGCGACTATGTGTGGATTTGGACGCCCGTTCGTCACCGCGGGCTGTCTGAAAAATTACTCCGTCGATACTTCGGCCCATACCGTGTCCTCCGCCGCATTAGCGACGTCACCTACGAAGTTCAACCCGCCACCCAAGCCAGCTCATCCCACAGACGCAAGCTTACCGACGTTGTGCACGTCGCTCGTATGAAGCCGTACCACGACCGACCACCCGATTGAACTTGAGGCTGACCGCTGTGCCCTGTTCTATGTTGTGATCCTCGTGCCTCACCCTAGCACGCTCGCTTTCTGCTCGTCACTCTAGCGCACGATGGCCGCATCGGGGCGATGCTGCAGGGGAGGGAGCAATGACACAGGTGATAGAAGAGGAGGACGAAGGGAACTCAGGCGATAGAAGCAGAGGACGAAGAAAATCTTCTTCCTGCTCGTGCTCGCTCTACCGGCTGTGTAGCTCCTTGGTCCCCGAGTGCTTTTGGTGTACTATTCGTTACAATATATCTCAATTTACCTTCGAGTTTCCCAATGAACACGTCCTCCAATGAACATCTTGAAGTCTTAATCACCACCACTTCAAAGCAATCTCACCACCGCGCTGTAGGAGCGTCCGATGTATAATATTTCTTGCATTGCTGCATTCATCTCTAAGGCAGAGAGGAAGAGACCAAGGAAACACTCAGAGAAAGGGTAAATAAAGATATTGTCCAGGATAAACTAGATCTCGACGCAGTGGCCATCGAGCGTATCCACCGTTTGGGGCAGCCTGCTGGAAACGAAATTAGACCTGTTATTATGAAGCTTTTAGACTACAGAGAGAAAGAATCAATATTGAAACGAGGCTTCAAGCTTAAAAATTCCGATCTGTCCATTGGCGAAGATTTCTCGCGGAAAATTAGAGATATTCGGAAAAAGTTGTGGGACAGCGCGAAGCCTAACCGGGACAATGGCGACAAAGTGTCCCTTTCCTTTAATAAATTGTACATTAATGGTCAAGCATTTGTCTGGGACAGTGAAAACGCAGTGAAAGTGCCGTTTGGGAAAAAAAAACGACAAAGCAACTACCCCAGAAAGCCAAAACGACAACGTCTCCAGCCCCCGAATGACGCGTCGAAGAGCACATTCAAAAAAATAAAATTATTGAACATAAATGCCAGAAGTGTAGTGAATAAAGTAGAGCAACTCGAAATTGTCCTCATTGACCAAGATCCAGATATTGTGGCTGTCACAGAAACGTGGCTCTCGAGTGATATTGGTAGTCAAGAAATCTTCCCACCGAACTACTCAGTGATGCGTAAAGATAGGCTTTCCCGGGGTGGTGGCGTTGCGTTATTGATAAAGAACCACTTTTCCTTTATCCCTCTGCCGGACATCCCGGGAGCAGAGGCAGTGTTTTGCAAGATTCTATGTGATGGCGTCAGCATTGTCGTGGGATGTGTTTATCGGAGCCCCTCTTCCGGACATGATTGCTTGAGTGCTGTACACGATTATATGCAAGTGCACGTACGGAACTCTAGACTAATCATCATGGGCGATTTTAACCTTCCGGATATTGACTGGGGTACCTTGCACCATACTGATCCGGCCTCAGATGCACTCATTGATTTAATGCTGAATTTTAATCTATATCAAACAGTCTCCCGTCCAACTCGCATACTAGGCACAGCAAAAAGCATTCTCGATCTAATACTAGTAAGCGAGAACTTCCCAACACACCAGACTAAGCTTGACATAATCGACGGAATTTCTGATCACAGTATACCAGTCTGCGAGTTACCACTCAATATTCTAATAACAACCCGCTCCTCCCAATTGACAGTAAGTTATTTTAATAGAGCCGACGACGCTAGTATAACAACACATCTTGCACACGAGTTTCAGATGTTTGCCGAAGCAGCATCTGAAGCAAGCTCAGATGTAAGCTCCCTCTGGCTCCAGTTCAAGGAAATCATTTTTTTCTGTATATGCAGATATGTCCCCTCAAAAAACAAGCGCGTTAAAACAAAGAACCCGTGGATCACGCGAGAGGTCATTCATGCAAAACGCAAAGTGAAAAGGCTGCGTCGCTCTATTAAGTCCAAAGGTACTAACCCCGACAGAACACAAAAATTAGCCAGTGCAGTTGAAATCTTCAAGGATAAAATGATGAAATCAAAGGAATACTACTTTAGTGTTACGCTGCCTGACTTCCTTACTTATAGCCCACACAGGTTCTGGAACCACTTCCGCAATAGAAACACAGCAGGACACGAACAGACACCAGAGGAAAACAGTGCGAAGGCTAATTACTTTAATGACTTTTTTCAGTCCGTATTTACCACCGATAATGGCGTTATTCCCCAGATGGCAACCACCCGAACTTCAGATATCAGAGAAATAAACATAACTGATGACGGAATTTTCAATCTTCTCTTGAACATCGATACGAAGAAAGCCAGCGGGCCTGATAACATACCCAATGCATTTTTGAAAAGATACGCCGAATGGTGCAGCAAATATCTCGGCATAATATTCCGCAAATCACTTGCTGTGTCAAAACTACCGGATGACTGGAAGCTGGCGAAAATCATTCCGATCCATAAAGGAGGAGATATCAGTAGTGCATCAAACTTCAGGCCCATTTCACTGACTAGCACAGCATGTAAAGTTTTCGAACACATAATCTCAAAACATCTAACAGATTTTCTAGAGCATAATAAGTTGATATCACCTGACCAGCATGGTTTCCGCCGAGGGCTGTCGACTATCACTCAGTTAATCGAAGTCGTTCATGACTTGGCCCTCAGCATCGATACCTGCAGTCAAACTGATATATTACTACTAGATTTTTCCAAAGCGTTTGATTGCGTGTGCCATAACAAACTAATCGCAAAGCTGCAGTGCATGATCGGGCGGGGGGAAGTTCTGGGTTGGATCAGAGTTTCTATCTAACCGTTCTCAATTTGTAATCTTTCAAAATATGCCTTCTAAAATAACCGCGGTCACTTCGGGAGTTCCGCAAGGCTCCGTTCTTGACCCACTTCTCTTCCTTATCTATATTAACGATATAACCACTCAGATTAAATGTAACATTGAGCTATTTGCAGACGACTGCGTCATCTACAGGAAAATAGAAAGTCCGGAAGACCACATTGCGCTTTCCCAGTCACTTGACGCTGTGGTGGATTGGTGTGATAGATGGCAGATGACCGTCAATTCTAAAACATCAGTGTGCATGACAGTAACCAGGAAAAAAGTATCCTCATCTTTCCCTTACAGCATTCACGGTACGCCACTCATGAAAGTCTCCCAGCATAAGTATCTTGGTGTTACACTAGCCGCTGACTTTAGATGGGACGTACACATCGCTAATGTAACATCGGCATCCTTACGAAAACTGTTTTTTTTGAGAAGATGCATCCGACTCGCACCAGCATCTACTAAACTCCTAGAATACAAAACTTTCATAAGACCTATTTTAGAGTACGCTCACACTGTTTGGTTTCCGCAAACATCCACTAACATAGCAAAAATAGAAAAAATACAAAGAAAGGCACTACGGTTCATCCATAACAAATATAAGCGTACTGACTCCCCATCGAACCTTGCAGCTATTTCAGGACTCCCGACGCTATCAATGAGAGCAAAGCACGCGCGTTTAAAATTTTTGTACCAACTGTTGCATAACGATTATAACATCAATGTGTCAAAATATATTTGCCCGTCCCAGACTCGACCGACACGACACAAACATGCGCTCACTCTAACTGATTATTCCTATCGCACAGATGCACTTAAACATTCATTTTTCCTGTAGCCATCCGAGAATGGAACAAACTGGATGCCTCGATTACTCATGCGCCGACCTTAACAACGTTCGCTACAAAGCTCGAGGCCGGTATTGCCGCAGAGTAACGCTCTCAGTGATGCACATGGGCCTCTGGGTATTGATAATCCGTTTCACATCCGTTCTTTCTTGTCGTCTTAATCAGTGCATCACCCCTTGCGTAGTCATAGTTTGTTTTCCTGGGTTCAATTGTCCGCTATCCTTAAGTATTATTATTGTTTCCAACATATACGTATCTTGTCTTGAGCGCCAAGGTTTTTTTTTTCGCTTCTACGTGCATGTTGTTCACTGTTAGCCGTGTTTGATCACTTCATATGGTAACCTTGTCTGGAGCCGATTGTACATAGTTTGTCCTCAGGTAGGCAAATGAACCACTGTTCTACCAGATTTATCTTTGCATGTGTTCTTGCCGCATTTTGAAATTTCCTTGTGTTGTGTGATGTAGTTCTTGCCTCATTGTAACTGTTGTGTATGCCCACCTGCTAGGGCCCCGTAAAGGGGCCTGCAGTATTGAAAATAAATAAATAAAAATCATATCTGTTATAAACAACAATGTATAGATCAGCTCCTTTCTTATGTACAGCTTTGTGCGCGCTTATTTACACTAACATATTTTCTATTCCGTGTATCGTCATTTTGTCTGCTGCATAATCTACTTTTGTTCTTTTACATCATCGACATTATCTCATTGTTTGTATTAAAACTAGTTATCGCCGGTCACTGAACAGCATAGTTTTTCATTTCTTGCCACTGGGTTGCTACGGTTAGATGCAGGCTCCGGCATTAAATTAATTAAACATTAAACATAATTCTAGAGGGAAGTATAATTACTAACTGCACAACGTAAAGGTGTGTGCTAGCAATATTTTACAAAACCTTCGACCTTTTCGGTCAACCCGGCGCACGCTCACACCACGGCACTGGGATAATGTGAAAGGCTTTACTTTCACCCTATGCCTTTTGCCACTCGTAGTAGGAGAAAATAAAAAAAAATGAGGGAAGGAGGGGGTTAAAAGCTACATAGCGACCCACAGCCGCGGGAACGGTCCCGGGGAGACTCCCTTGGTCTCCCCTGGGACGTTGCGGAATGGTTCGAAGAAAAGGTTATGGGAATTTGCATGGGAATGGGGACAGCGAGTTTTCACTCTGATCCTTCATTTGTCTCGACTCTATTACTGGCCTCCTTACTGTCAACATCACCAGTAATGACTGAACTGGCTATAAAAGCACCAGGAGATAAAACGCGTTGTCATGAAGTTCATGCCAATGCAAGGTCACGTGACGAGACTTGAAGGTGAAAGATGTCGCCATGCAGGAAATGCCGACGGAAAGTGAAGTCAGCAAACACGAACTCCTCCGCCAAGCCTGATACTTGGCTTGGCATATATATACCCTCCGAGAGAAGACACATTATCTTCCTCGGTGAGGCGCTTTTTGAGCAAACACTGTGGGCCCCTAAATTGTCGCACAAGCGTCGTAGTGGTAGCTTTCGAATGTACAGTCTATCTAGAACCGAACTGTTTGTCAACATGCGCCAGGCATCAGTCAGGAGTCGAACTGTAAAACACAAATAAATGGGTGTCTATGGGAGCCGGTCGACCTTGCCTGTCGGGGTCCTTTTCGCTGGCATGTTCGGGCGCGGAGGCGCGCATGGTGCCATTGCTGGTGTAATGCTACCAGCCCGCCACACGCAATTTAAATAAGTGGTGATTGCTTTCTGCTAGAAGTTAACCTACACGAATGCATGACAGAAAAGGGGGAGTTTTCACTGTGCCCGGAAACGTGATTTCGAGCACTAGGTTGTCCGACGGCAGCTTGATGTGTGCTGCAAATATGCTTACGCGCACTACCCATTGTCTATAGTTGAAGTGTACTACGCACGAATTACTTTCGTATTTACGTAGTAAAACTTAAATTCATCGCCAACATGTCATTTCACGAAACACGATTTCGAGCACTAACTGTTCAACGGCAGCTTGAAGTGTGCTTCAATTACGTTTGCGCGGACAGCTCATTCGTTAGAATTGAACTGTACTTTGGCCGAATTAATATTATATTCGCGAAATTACACTTTCAATACATTGCCAACATGCAAAGGCCATGTTCCTAAACGCGATTTCGCGGTACTAGATTGTTCTGCGGCAGCTAAAAGTGTGCTTGAAATATTTTTAAAAGGAATGTTCGTTTGTTGAAATTGAAGTACACTTGAGACGAATTAATTTCATATTAACGAAAGTCCACTTTTAATACACTGACAAGATGCTAAAACCGCATCCATATTTTTTCACGTGTTTGAAACGTGCTCGAAACATGCGTTAAGTGGCATGTACTACGAATTATTTCATTTCATATTTACAAAAGTACGCTTTAAATACACTGACAAGATGCTAAAACCGCATACATAATTTTTCACGTTTTTGAAACGGACTCGAAACACGCTTTAAGTGGCGTGTGGTTCAAATGCCTGAATTTCATATTTACGAAAGTACACTTTTAATATACTGACAAGATGATAAAACCTCATTCATATTTTTCACGTATTTGAACGTGCTCCAAACATGCCTTAAGTGACGTATACTTTGACTGCATTGATTTCAAAGTTACAGTAAGGCATGTTGCTGGGCAAGTTGGTTAAGCATCTTTGAAACTTGGAAAGAATCCACCTTGGCGCAAGTAAAACCACACACACAAAGGAAAGACAAGGAGACAACGGACAGGCGCCAACTTCCAACTGTTTATTCCTCAAGAAAACCACACAGATAAATAGTCTCAGGATACGCCCACTTTTTTTCACTCCATGTGCCTATCACAGCCATAATCTAACACCCTGCATTATCAGTTTTTGCACAGAAAATTGTACTCTGCCGCATACAAATTCACTGACGTGTCACTCACACACAAAGCCGCCTTTTTCTTTATGTGAAACGCTTCCAATAAAAGCCTCGCCTGTTTAATCTTGCTCCTGCCAAGAATCCTCGCCTTTTCCAGTCGAGGTTCGCACTTGCACATATTAACATGGTTGACCAAGTTGGCATATTTATCTTTATTGTTTTCAACCTTTTTGCAATGTTCCCCAAGGCGTTTGTTGATGCACCTCCCCGTTTGCCCTATATAGGACTTTCCACAGGTCAGGGGTATCTCGTACACCACTCCTTCCATACAACGGGTGAAGACACGCTGATGTTTTATAATGCATCCAGGGCGCTCAGTGCCACAAATCCGGGGTATAAGTTTGTTCAGCTTGTTTGGTGCTGAAAATACTAGCGGTACTTCGTGTCTGTTAGCCACCTTCTTCAGATTATGTGACACTTTGTGCACATAAGGCATAACTTCAGGTTTTACCGCAGGGCTCCTTTCTTCCGGATTCTTTGGCCTGGTACAGCGTTTTGTTTTTTGGAGGAGGGTTTCAGCGACGGCAGTCAACACCACCGAGGGGAAGCCAGCAGCCAATAGGCGGCCAATCTGATTTTTTAAGCTATCGTGCATTTGGTGCGGACATGACTTTGAAAGCGAGGACTCAATGCAGAGAGAGGCGATGGCGCGCTTCACAATTTTTGAATGCGCCGTATTGAAGGGCAGGAGTTCCTTGCTAGTACGGGATAGTAACCCCAGCATAAATGGTCCTCCCGGAACGCTAAGCTTAGATCTAAAAATTGCAGTTTTTTGTCACTTGGGACTTCATGCGTAAAAACTAGACCGCGACCTTTGAGGTTAAAAACACTTAAAATCCTGGACACAATAGCTTCAAAAGAATTGTCAAAACCGGTGGATAAAAGGATAAGAAAATCGTCAACATATCTAAAATTTTAAAAACAGGTCCTCCTAAAAACAACTGTGCAAGATCCTGGTCCAAAGCAGCTAAAAAAAATTTCACATAAAAAAGGGGCTACACAGGAACCAATACATATACCTTTTCTCTGCAAGTAGGGCTGCTGATTAAAAACAGTAAAAGTGACCTTAAGATATTGCTCCAATAAATTCAAAAAATTTTCCACAGACATACCTGTAGCATCTTGGAAGGCCAATTCACCTGTCCTTTCAACACACGACATAACAGACGCCAGCAGCTCAGCGTGTGGGACGGAATAAAACAAATCCTCTATGTCTACTGAAAAAGCGGACCTAATTTCTGGATGTATTTTAAAATAATTAGCAACCTCCAGCGAGTTCTTAACCCGAAAAGGGTTGTCCAGTTTAAGAAGCTTAAGCTTCCTTTGCAAGAAACGGCTAACATTATGCTGCCAGGAACCATTCTCGCTCACTATAGTACGGAACGGTATGTCAGGTTTGTGGGTTTTTGCAGTCTCTCTTTCAGTTTTCTTTACTGCAAAAACATGAAGGATTTGTTTTATTCCGTCCCACACGCTGAGCTGCTGGCGTCTGTAATGTCGTGTGTTGAAAGGACAGGTGAATTGGCCTTCGGGGATGCTACAGGTATGTCTGTGGAAAATTTTTTGATTTTATTGGAGCAATATCTTAAGGTCACTTTTATTGTTTTTAATCAGCAGCCCTACTTGCAGAGAAAAGGTATATGTATTGGTTGCTGTGTAGCCCCTATTTTATGTGAAATTTTTTTAGCTGCTTTGGACCAGGATCTTGCACAGTTGTTTTTAGGAGGACCTGTTTTTAAAATTTTTAGATATGTTGACGATTTTCTTATCCTTTTATCCACCGGTTTTGACAATTCTTTTGAAGCTATTGTGTCCAGGATTTTAAGTGTTTTTAACCTCAAAGGTCGCGGTCTAGTTTTTACGCATGAAGTCCCAAGTGACAAAAAACTGCAATTTTTAGATCTAAGCTTAGCGTTCCGGGAGGACCATTTATGCTGGGGTTACTATCCCCGTACTAGCAAGGAACTCCTGCCCTTCAATACGGCGCATTCAAAAATTGTGAAGCGCGCCATCGCCTCTCTCTGCATTGAGTCCTCGCTTTCAAAGTCATGTCCGCACCAAATGCACGATAGCTTAAAAAATCAGATTGGCCGCCTGTTGGCTGCTGGCTTCCCCTCGGTGGTGTTGACTGCCGTCGCTGAAACCCTCCTCCAAAAAACAAAACGCTGTACCAGGCCAAAGAATCCGGAAGAAAGGAGCCCTGCGGTAAAACCTGAAGTTATGCCTTATGTGCACAAAGTGTCACATAATCTGAAGAAGGTGGCTAACAGACACGAAGTACCGCTAGTATTTTCAGCACCAAACAAGCTGAACAAACTTATACCCCGGATTTGTGGCACTGAGCGCCCTGGATGCAATATAAAACATCAGCGTGTCTTCACCCGTTGTATGGAAGGAGTGGTGTACGAGATACCCCTGACCTGTGGAAAGTCCTATATAGGGCAAACGGGGAGGTGCATCAACAAACGCCTTGGGGAACATTGCAAAAAGGTTGAAAACAATAAAGATAAATATGCCAACTTGGTCAACCATGTTAATATGCGCAAGTGCGAACCTCGACTGGAAAAGGCGAGGATTCTTGGCAGGAGCAAGATTAAACAGGCGAGGCTTTTATTGGAAGCGTTTCACATAAAGAAAAAGGCGGCTTTGTGTGTGAGTGACACGTCAGTGAATTTGTATGCGGCAGAGTACAATTTTCTGTGCAAAAACTGATAATGCAGGGTGATAGATTATGGCTGTGATAGGCACATGGAGTGAAAAAAAGTGGGCGTATCCTGAGACTATTTATCTGTGTGGTTTTCTTGAGGAATAAACAGTTGGAAGTTGGCGCCTGTCCGTTGTCTCCTTGTCTTTCCTTTGTGTGTGTGGTTTTACTTGCGCCAGGTTTGATTCTTTCCAAGTTTCAAAAAGTTTCAAAGTTACGAAAGTACACTTTTAATATATTGGCAAGATGGTAAAACCGAATTCATGTTTTTTCACGTATTGGAAATGTGCTCGATGTATGCTTTAAGTGACGTATCTTTGGCAAACTTTAAGAATATATTCCGAATACCTAGCATAAAATTGCAGGAACCTATTTTCGGCATATTTTTAGTGCATTCATGAATACAAAATATGTTCAAAATATGTTAAAATACCACGAAGTATATATATTCTATACCTATTAGTTTTCGCTAAGGCCAGCCCTTTCGACGAGCAGGGAATGTGTCACCATCCTCGCTGATTCGCAATCCGCATGTGGAAATTGCAAAAAGAGAAGAATTGCTGCCAATAGCACTTCAAATCATTCGCCATACCGTATTATGCCACCTATTCGATGCTTACAATATAGCGACTCTGGGATATACCAGTCAGGCAGGAATCGAGCCCGCCAACGCCTCAGCTCCAGAATACTCTATTCGGGAACCACTTCCATAGCGACTTTGGGAGTCCAAGATGAACCTAAGAAATGTACTGACATCGTCCTGCAATTACAGACATGGTGGAAAACTATATTCCCTTTCCCACTTGAACCGAACAGGATAATAAGCACTGATTACCCTCCGAAAAACGCAACCAAAGGTCATGTCCACAGCACCTTAGTCAACAAGGTCTCGCCCAAACCAACCGCTGTGAATGCGCATTCTGCAAAGTATCAAACGCCCTTTAACATATCGTGTGGGAGTGTAACGAGCCGCACGGAACCAATGGCACCGAAGGCCTAACCGAAGAGAAGTGGGAGGCTTAGTTGTAAAGCCCCAGCCTGAATATCCAGCGTAGTCCGGTCGACGTGACACGGGCTGAGCACGCTGCCCACCTAGGGCGAAGACTTCTGGCTCGCTCTAAACAAAATATTTTTATCGCTCTATCGCTGCTGTAGACAACACTCCGTTATCATTGTGGTATTAACCAGGAAGTCGAAAAATACACGCTTTCCTTAACCACCACTCTCCTTTTGCATCATCCTGTCAGATTGACGATGCGGTTTTCAGCTGTGTGCCCCGGTTAGCCTCCCACGCATTCTTCAGAGTTTTTACTGTCACGGCAGAGAACACTGGTACCTGAAACATCTACTGCTGTGTCCACCAAAACAGTACCTTAGCGTCCTCCCAAGGCCGCCTTTAGGATGGGGGCTGATCTGATGGCATAGGAGAACGATGATATCCTGCTTCTGCTAGCTTAAGCCGCCCTAGTGTTTATCTTAGTACGTGGTATAGCGGTCAAGATGTAGCCTCTTCTGGCCGCGTATCAAGATCTGAATATAATTGAATTTGTTTTAATTCCCGGAAAGTTTATTGGGGTTTTCGGTTAAAAGATGTTTCTGCCAGCTTTACGGGCCCACAAAACTACGAACAAGACACTAGGCGACTACTCATGCAATAACACGAAAAAAAAATATTTTACTTCAAGAATAAGCAAGGAGGAAAAAGTAATAAGGCCATAAATTGAAGAAATGGCACACATTTTGCAGCAAAGAGTAAAACAAAGTATCGACAAGAACTTGAAAGGAAAATCATAGAATGTATTAAAAGACATAATTTTATGTCGTTCCATACAAATCACAAAATACTCTCGTAGGCACCGTAAACAGATATTTCAGCATCAAGCCTAACAGTAGTATGTCAAGGTATTTAAAACGTCGACATTGTATTAAAGCAGTCTAGCAGCTAACATTACATATTGACAATTAATGAATTCAGAATAAATCTTGGGTCACTGACGAAGGCAGAAACATTAGTTTGAACTAACGTTTATGACTTGTAGGTGGCCCAAGGTTCGTTCTACTATGCCACTATGCGACCAGACGCCATTCCGCCAAGCACTGATAGCGGATAATGAATGCACGTTTGCACAGTAAATGACATTCGTGGAGGAGCCTGCAGCACAGTGGGTAAGAAAAGCTGAAATAATTTGTTTGATATTATCTTGGTTACGTGTTTGCTTTTATTAAAAAGTGCAGACACAACGTTTTTCGTTGCCCATCTGTTTTGTCTTGAAAGAGTCCTACAGGCCTATTAATCACGAAAATGAGCGGAAAACACTGTTGACAATTGTGAAAGAAAGTCTGGTGGATTAGCATTGATAAGCACAAATTATTGTGCTAAATAACGAGTTTTTTTTCGATTGGCACCACAACCACATACCTCAAAGAGCGATTTAGGCGTCATCTCACACAGGGGACCCAGTTTTGTGCCTTTCATCAAAATCAACCTACTGTGCACCTTGCGCTGGTTTTGAAAGAGTGAAAGGCGCATAGTGTTCGCGCCACAGATGGAAGTTAATGAAGATGACGCTGCGCAATGAGCAGCGTGATAGTTTGCTGGAGTTTATCACCAGGCATGTTCGGCTGTCTGGAGGATTTTTACATTCGTGACACCCTTCGAATTTGAGGAAAGGATACTTCCATCAAAGTGGAACACTGGAGAGTTTCAGAAATGGAGGGTATGCGTAATTTCACTTCAAACGTCGCCTTGACTCGTGCTGATGGCGTCACTCTCAAGGACATGCGTCATCGTTTGACGATATGGGGCCTGCAGTGCCTGGTTTTACTTCCAGGGAGGCCAGCCTTGTGAGATCTTCGTTGCCACAAGGTTCGACGTATACGCCGTCGCCGCCGTGCTCCTAGTTGCATTGACTGTCGGCGTTTTGGTTATACTACAAAAAAAATGTATCATTTCTTATGCAGACAAACTCCGCAGTGGCCCCCATGACATGGATGACGCTATACGGAGCCTTTGATGGATGTCACAAAAGGTTTTGAATGCTGCTGGTAGTGCGGTACCCATTGCACCTATTGAATCAGCGACAACTGGCCCCGTGTGTGGTGCCGTTCCTGTGGTGAGTGTGAGCCTACCCAGGCTTCACGGACGCGTCAGCTGTCCACAGACGTCGATCGTCAGTGCCTGGCGGGACACACACCAGAAACACATAGCATTCATGATGACACTCTTGGTGCGCGGGCCTGCGCTCCGCGCGAGGCGGAGGAAGTAAATGTGGCTTTGCGGCTACGGCGTCCATTTCCTGCACTGCTGTGATTCGTGATGCGACTGCCAGATGTGCTATAGAGACAGCTTATTGGCAGCCTGGCAGGTACTTTCATGGGGGCAATTGTGGCTTTCATGTGTGAAGTCCAAGTGCGACTTCGAAGCGCGCCATGCCACCGAGTTCGGCCTCATAAAAGGAAGACACCATCGCTACTAAGCGCAAGTCCCGCCAGCGAAAGTCGAAGAACAACAAATCTCCTCGACGCTCCACATCAAGGAGAAATGCTGCCAGCTCTACGGAAGTCACCTTCTGGATCGGGGGCAGTCGTCGCAGAGGCTTGACTTAGATACTACTTGGCCACCATGGCATCGTTCAGGATGTGGATGTCCTGGGAAAGGTGCGCTGTAGCTTAGACTTTAAGAGGGAACAGAAGAAGCTAGTGAAGAGGAAGTTCAATAAAGAGTTAGCGATAAGAAGGAAAATAGAGGAAGTCAAGATATCGCTTCAGAACAGATATCTCAAGACGACCCTAATGTTCATAAAATGAACGACAATCTTACAACTATCAATACGGAGTGCGCAGTAGAAGCAGGAGGTAGGAAGGTTCGACAGGATAGCGGCAAGCTACCTCAGGAGACGAAAGATCTGATTAAAAACGACAAAGCATGAAAGAGTCCAACCCTACAGACTGAGTGGAACTAGCGGAGCTATCGAAGTTAATAAATAAGCGTAAGGTAGCTGACATAAGGAAGTTTCATATGAAGAGAATAGATCATACCTTAAAGAACGGAAGTAGCCTAAAAGCGGTGAGGAGGAAACTAGGCATAAGCTAATTCAGATGTATGCGTTTATAGGTTTATGGGGGTTTAACGTCCCAAAGCAAATCAGGCTATGAGGGACGCCGTAGTGAAGGGTTCCGGAAATTTCGACTACCTGTGGTTCTTTAACGTGCACTGACATCGCAAAGTACACGGGCCTCTAGAATTTCGGCTGCATGGAAATTCGGCTGTCATGGCCGGGATCGAACCCACGTCGTTCGGCTCAGTAGCCGAGCGCCATAACCACTGTGCCACCGCGGCGGCTAGATGTATGCGTTAAGAGACAAAGAGGGCAATGTCATTAGCAATATGATTATGAAAGCTAAAGTAGTCGAAAACTTCTACGAAAAGAGACGCCAAGGACGTGAAAAAATCTAGGCCGATCCGCTTACTGTCCGTTGCCAACAAGGTATTTACTAAGGTAATCGCTAATAGACACAAGGCAACCTTAGACTTAACCAACCAAATGATCAGGCATGCTTTCGTAGCGAAAATTCGGTAATAGATCATATTCACACTATCAATAAGGTGATAGAGAAATGCGCAGAATTTAACCAACCCCTATATATAGTCTTCATTGTTTGCGAAAAAGCATTTGACTCAGTGCAAACCTCAGCAGTCATACAGGCATTGTGGAATCAAGGTGTAAAAGAGCCTTATGTCAAAATACTGGAAGATATATATAGGATCTGCACAGCTACCATAGTCCACCATAAATTCAGCAATAAAACTTCAATAAGAAAGGGCGTCAGGCAAGAAGCCGCCGTCTGGTCAATGCTATTCGCCACCAGTATACAGGAGGTATTGCGAGCTTGAATTGGGAACAGTTCGGAAGAAGTGTTGGTGAAATCTTTTAGGGAATCCCCGAAGGTGGAGTAGATTTGTAATAAAGGAGAAATCACACCCTTATTACAAATCTACTTCAACCTACGGAATGCCCTAAAACATTTGACCAACACTGTTCCCACTTCGAGTTATCGATCGATTCCCTCTCGCCCTACCGTAAGCTTGCCGTCCCGGTTAGCTCAGTTGGTAGAGCGACTGCTCCAGTGAAGCGGCGGTCCCGGGTTTGAACCTCGGAGCCAAACCAATTTTTCTTTAACTACGAATGTTTCTGGGAAAGCTGTATAGCTTTCCTTTGTAGCCGTATGGCTGCGCTTGGATGGATGCCAATTAATTACTCCCTTATTACAGTTCGAGATAAGGATTATTGGAGAATCTGCGATTCGCTGATGACGTTACTGTGCTGATTCACTCAGGAGGTGAACTACAAATCATGACCAAAGAGTAAGACAGGCAGAGTAGAACGGTGTCTCTAAAAATTAACGTGCGGAAAACCAAAGTAATGTTGAACAGTCTAGCAAGTGAACTGCAGTTCACAATTGGCAGCTAAGGGCTGGAAGTGATAAAGGAGTACTTCTAGCTAGGACAGGAAGTCCCAGCTGATCTGCGTCATGAGAGGGAAATAACTAGAAGGATAAGAATGGGGTGTAGCGCGTATGGCAGGTTCTCACATATCATGAATGGCAGTTTACCAATATAGCGCAAGAGAAAAGTGTACAAAAGCTGCATCTTCCCGGCCCTTACCTACCGAGCAGAAAAGCGTAGGCTAACGAAAAGGGTTCAGCTTAAGTTAAGGACAACGCTGCGAGCTATGGAAATAAAGATGATATCAGTAACATTAAGAGACCGAAAGCGGGCGGAGTCGGTGAGAGAACAAACTCGGGTTAACGAGATCCTCGTCTATATGAAGGGGAGGAAATGGGCTCGGGCAGGGCATGTAATGCGATGGCAAGATGACCGATGGCCCTTAAGGGTAGCTGAGTGGATTCCAAGAGAAAGTAAGCGTAGCAGGGGCGGTAGAAGGTTAGGTGGGTGGATGAGATTAAGAAGTTTGCGGGCTACGGTGGGCGCAGATGGCAAAGGACAGGGTTAATTGGAGAGACATGGGAGAGGCCTTTGCCCTGCAGTGGGGGTAGTCAGGCTGATGATGATGATTATGGTGATGAAGATTGTTACCATGGCGATCGTCCGACAGTTGATCGCCGCAACACTAAATATCTCTAGGCGCCAGTCTAGGCTGAAACAGGTACAGTTGCGCTCATTTTTTTCGGCAATCGACTACACATAGTGGCTGCTCAAGAAACTAAGACAATGAATTTTATACAGAGGTAGCACTGTGGAGTTTCTTAAAAGATTACAGTATATGCGTTTCGCGCCCGGTGATCCTTTTGGCGGGTTTTTTTCTGTTCTTCAAAAGTTTCTCTGTTTCTGACTTCATGTGCCAAGTTGGCACAGAAAGGCGCCTGATACTTTGTGACTTTCGGCTGCATGGCGAATCTTGCAGGTTCATTAAAGTATACGCTTTCAATAATCGGGAGCAACGAGCAGTTTTCTTTCAGGCAGTTTTCTTTCACATCTGCCCTGAGGTCCTGTTTTTAGTGTCGAGGAAACGGTGGTACAAAGATTTAATTTGCATGCTCTTCCCTACCTCCATGTATTGCTCTGGTTATTTTGGTTTACAGGAACACGGCGTACGCAGAAGAGTGAATAAAACACTCCTCTCGCTGTGCAGCAAAACGTTTTTCTATTAGCTACACAGCGAGATATTTCCCGTTAAAACTTGGTTACAAAATTGGGCATTTTTTAATCGACAATAAACTGCCACCTTTCTGACGGTCCAGAAGAGATTGAGCATCCACTTTTTAGATATTTGGCAACATACATTGAAAAAAAAACTTAAATTGACACCACATTCCTCTATTCTCTCTTCCTCTCCCCCTCCATTCTGCCTGCCATCCTTTATTTCAGCTGCCCCAGCTCAGGTGCTTCGGTATCGATGGCAGATGCTGGGGTTAGCAAAAACGTTATCCACCCTTTCTGTTATTATTTTAATAAACCACTATTACTACTACTAAAGCACATTTTGTGCCGGATCTATCTGCACTGCCATTTCTTCATTAATCTTTAGTCATGTTCTTCCTGACTGAACTACACAGTGTGGGAAAAACACACATGATGATCCCACATTGTGATCCAAATTTGGAACATGTTTGTAACTTTCTATGCTGATCGGAGAATTGCATTTCGTTTCAGCTAGGATATTTAGTCAGGGAATAATAATTGCAATTGGCACTCTCGCAAGTCAACTCCAAGGAGTTAAATAATTAACAAGAAAGTGCGCAAGTTTTTGTACCAGCATACATGCAGAGCCCGGTGCTGTGAAAAAAGCTGTAGATCTTTGTGTATAAGCCAAGTACTTCTAAAATGAATGTTAGACTCTACCATGCTGATTAATATAAATCGCTTCTTATCAAATTACTCTCATGTGTATATAAGAAATGCGGCATTGTATTGTACTCCCCAGCTTCTCAGGATTTATGCGCAAAAAGTCAGCGCACACTTATTTGCTACGATGCCAAAAGTATAAGTGAGAGCCATCGCAGAATAAGTTAAACCTGATAGAGTCAAACTTCATGTCTTTTCCTTCGTTTTTCTCGTGTATTGATTTATTTTATTTTGCTTGTGCTTAGAGAGATATGTAATTTCAACCAGTTGAAGCTGTCATCTCCTCTCTTCATGATAAAACCAAGATCGCCGCGCTCCGGCTTAGGACACCCGCGTAGTGCACAATGCTCCGGGCCATCTCAAGGCGGATTGGCTTTAATGTTCGCCGACAACATTAAACAATGTCATAATATATATTCTGTGCTGCCACAGGGTGGCTCAACGGCCAAATTTTATGGAAAAAAAACTGGGAAATCGCAAATTTTGACCTAATTGGCCATTTTATTTGGAGCCTCCACATAAAAAATAAAATGTTTTCTTCCGGGAATCTGAACCTTCACTTCAATGAATGATAATTCCAAGCGCTAACAAGATTTCAGGAATGTTTTGGGAAGAAATTTATTTAAAGATAATTCTAGTGTGTTAATACTAGCGTCTCGAACAAATTGGCAGAGTCATCTGGCGCCATTGTCTGCGCCGCATGTTCGTCGTTGTGCGGTAAATTCAACCGCACCTCTTATGGGTGCCTCCCGCGCTGCGTAGCTGCCTCCTCAGGGCCCGAAACAGGATCGAACGTACAGACTGGGTAGTCGTCTATGCCTAGCGGTTGTTCTCTTGGTTGTGATCATCGTAAAGCAGTCCTGAGCCCGTGGTGCCATTTCATTTGCCCGAGATAATTTGCAGAATGAGTAGCGAGTGTTTTAACTACAATGTTTCATGAGGTTCCTAGCAACATCATTGCAAAGAGTGGGAGTAAGCATCTCCAAATAGAACTCAACTGCATCGAGCATCAGCGAAAATGTATCAGCGGAAAACTCCAGGGAAACATCTTAACACAATCCCGTTTTCGCATTATGCGCCCAATTAAACGCGACATCTGCGAGCACAAATGAAAACATTTGAAACCTTACTAAGCCGGCATAGAGCCATGGTGTCTAGACCACTGTGGTAAGCTCACTCTATTCAAAGCTTCTGTGGACCTCTCCTCCTTTCATCTCATTACAATTCCATTTTTTCTCTCTCTCTCTCTAAGGCTTCTCTACGGTAAAAAATTATTGCTTTTTTGTACTTTATATAGCAGGAAAGCGTATCACATACGCCCGCTCCACCAAGGGCCAAAAATGGCGTTACATAGGCTACAAATAGTAAGTGCGCCTATAGCATTGGTCAAGATTTCTTTTGAACTAAACAGGAAATAAAGCTTACAAGATCGTACTGCTTTCTGATATACTCTCCATCAAGCTGGGTTTTTGAAGTCCCCATATGGTACTCTAGTTCTCCTATCTGCATTGAAATGTAAACGTTTCGTGAAAACCGTAGAATAACAGAGAATGTCTTTAGGCGATGTGTATCCTTATCTCAAAGCGTAGAACATTGCTTATGACCAGTGATGTATCCAAAGATGAACAGGTTTACAAAAAAATTGGGAAGTAATGCAAGTGATGCGGTGGAAGCAGTCTAGCAGCAGCTTGCGTGGCACAAGTTTAGCTATCGGTTTCGCGACGTATACACGTCGCGGAAGATCAGAAAGTGCAGAGCGCGAATATCATTCATTATTATCGCAATTCATAAGTTATGATTGTGAGGTTATTTATTACTATATGCACATTTTTCAACTTCAACTACACATGTTTCCAGCCACACTAAACGCATAAGAAAGGATGAAAGTAATCCCAGCATTTAGATACGCTAACTAGTTCCGCTTTTTCGCGAACTATCTAAACTATTGCAAATTATAAAAGTCAAAAAAGGCAGCTTCTGGCCCCGAGCAGCATCACAACTTAAGCAAGATGCACAGAATGTAGGAAAAAAATCAGAAAAGTAGAAACAAGGCAACAAGAACGACTGATGATGTCCAAACGGTTACAGCGACTGCTGTGGCCTTGAATTCCTAAATTAAAATATAACAAAAGTACAGAAAAACGCGAAATGGTTTCTGTTCCGACGCCGTCGACTTTACTGTTCTCGGGGCCACATGTAATGGTCGGCCCAACTCAATTACAACAGGCACAGACCACAATTAGAACCTCGGGTAGTCGGCACCTGCTACCGCGGCACTCTTCTGCCACACGCAATAAGCGGTTCGTGTGTGCTCATTGGCTTCTTGACCGAGCGCACTGCCCCTGGTGCGATCAAGAGATACAACGTTCACATTGGTCTGGGCTAATATTGCCTTTTTCAGCCATGAACGCACGCGCTTTTAGGAACCCACAATAATGTTCTAGCTTTGTTACAGATCCCGCCAAACATTACCTGATTGAACATGACTCTTCCAGTCAAGAGGCTGGACATTCCTCTGCTTCTATGCGAAGTGTTTCAGCGAAACCGGCCACTAATGTTAAAAAAAGGCTTTTGGACTTATCAAAGTAACTTCTGCGGAAGAACAATACCATGGTCGGCGAACATCAGTAAACAAAATAATAGAGTGAAGTAGTTAGACTTAGTGAAGTAGTTAGTAGTTAGTTCCAGACAGCCAAATTAAGTCGGGGCCACTCCGCTACCACGAAACAAAATCGTCATCATTAGCAGCCTAATTACGCTCACTGCAGGACAGAGGTCTCTCCGATATGTCTTCAATTAGTTATGTACTGTGCCAGCTGCGTCAACATATTCTCTGAAAACTTCTTAATCTCATCCGCCTACGTTGGTTTCTGAATTCTCCAACTACACTTGCCTTCTCTTCAAACTCACTCCGTTACCCTTAGGGACCATCGATTGTCTCGCCTTCGCATCACATGCAATGCCCAAGCCCATTTCTTCCTCTTCATTTCGACTAGGATGTCCTTAACCCTCGTTTCTTCCCTGACCCACCTCTACCCGCTTCCTGTCGCTTAACATTTACACCTACCATTTTCCTTTCCGTAGCTTGGTGCGTTGTCATCATTTTAGGTTAGAACCTTTCGTTAGCCTACACATTTGCCCTGACAGGTAAATACCGCCCAAACACAACGGTTATATGTATTTTTCGAATATACGCTTTTATTTACTTATTCTTCAGGACACGTATTTTGCTAAACAAGATACCCTGACTGCTCAGCGACTGATCAAAAGTTTAGTAGTCTAATATGTGCATTCTAATGCAGACACTGCCCGTGCTCCCAGCCTTCCACTGTACTTACTCTAAAGACACTCATTTGTAAGTAATGCAAATCACTTTTTAGAATTCATGAACAGGAAAATTTATTACTCATAGTCGTTCTCCACAAGGAAGATTAGAAGAAATTCACGAAAATAAAGCTCACAATAGTAACTTTGGGCAAATGCGCAATTTTAACGTTACTCACCCATTGTGACATCTTGGTCCGTGTTTGGTCATCCATCCAGGAATTCCTTTGGATGACATTGTCAACCGATGCATTAAGCTTTCGCGCAACCTCCTGGGCCTGTTTTTAGAATAAATAATTCTGTCTAACAACTTTAACAGAAACGTAGTATCTCTTTTTACAAAAGTAAAAAAGTGAAATTTGTCACTGTTAATTTATATGCCGCAGGAAAAAAACAATCTTCACTACATATAAACCATATCATCGCCGCAATAAAATATAGGATTTTCTCATCTGTCCTAACAAGCATATATCAGAAACTTATGACAATAAAATCTGCAAACTTACGAGTTGAGTGCTCACTAACTTCTATTGTGTTTGTTTTTTACTACAAGCATGGCTCATTTCACGGTAAGTGCTACTTGGAATTCAGCAACTTCTCAGTGTAGTTTTTCTGTCTGCGTAAAAACGAAAATTTTTCTACACAGTCGTATACTGCAGATACTCACATATATTTGTTCACGAAAGCGCGAAAGCTTCGCATGGTTTCGGCAGGTTATTGAATTACTATTGAGCTGGCCAGCTACGGCCGTTTAAGGTGTTAGTTTTTCGCTACATATCTTTGAAACTGCATTATTTTAAACGAGCTTGAACGTGCTTTCCGAGAGTAAGCTTCAGGATTATAACATTTCGTTAGCATGAACATATCTTATAACTGTTCCTTTTTGTCAGACACCGAAAAGCCGTTACGGGGTTTCTGGCGCCATTTTCTTGAATAACCTTGTATCCAATAAGGTGAAGAAGATAGATGGTTCGCCTTTCATTCCTTCAATATATGCAGTACTTTAAATGTTGAGTTACAGAGGTAAATCAGTTCACGAAAACAAATGTGTGGCGCAATTAGAACTTCATTTGCTCAAACCACGCAAGTATCAAAGGAAGTATTTCAAACAAATTGTTTTCTTAACATGAGGTACCTTAAAATCCACATATGTTTGGGTCCGCAGCACTAGCGTTCCCATGCCGAATCACAAGCTCAGAACCATGTTTTTTATTCAGGTGTAGTGCGAATTCAGACCTAAAAGTTCCCTGAGGCAGTAAGCTATCCAGCAATTATCGCATTGTTCTGATGCCCACATGATCATACAATAGATTTTCACTCTTTTGGAAATTTCCAGTCATCTGGTCAGCTACATGTTCACTCACCTTGCTTATAGCTTCTTGGCCGAAGAAGCGCTTCAGGTAGAGGTGTGCGATTCCTTTCTCCATCTTAGCGTAGTATCCAATAAGCTTTTCAATGCAGCGTTCTGCATTTAGGTCCTTTGCAACGCCTGGTTTTCCTATCTTTTTCGAGAAGTCGTTTAGTCTTTCTCGAATTTCAACAGTCAGCGCATCCGCAACTTCACGAAGAAAGTACCAGCCTAAATAATTGGTCAGCGTCTTCCTGAAGTGAACATAAGAATACATACAACAGTGAATATCAAAGAATTAAAAACGCATTGAGTCGCTTTCAGGCGCCTCTATTAGTTCCTATAACTTCAATTCATATATTTTTCTCACAGTCTACTGCTTTTATGCGTACTGTGAGGAATCATAAACTGCGTTTTGCTCCCCGTAGGTGCACCGGCCACACCCCTCATGACGTGTATATAAAACCAGTCACGGTGAAATATCAGTACTCCTCATGGTCACAGTAGTGTTGCTGGTAGGCCCGGCTCCTGCATGGAAGCCTATGGCTAATGACACGACCGGCAGGATAAACAACGTTCAGACTCGATACCAAAATAGCAGCCAAATTATTATGTCACACTACCAATAGATAAGATAAACGATAAACGAGCAATTCACTCGGATTCTTCACAATGCAAGAACCCAAAGGCACAGACAGAGCCGAAGGTGATCGGCCTGTGCTGACTGAGGCTCATTCGGTTCTGCGCTCATATAGTTCCATTAGCATTCCGCTTTACAGTGCTAGCAAAACATACAGTGGAAGTGTGTTCAATGGGATACAAGGTTGATAATTAAAGGTGCCAAAGTTAGATCATAAGCATATGTTCACGAACACACCATCCGTTGTGATAAACGACGAACAGCGGCAATTCTTGCGCAAAATGACTTGTTATGTCTTAAAGCTTGCTTTTTCTATTTTAGTTACGTTTTGCAGTCTTTTGTAATTTCCCCTCAAGCACCTGCCCAGTGTTCAGTACTCAACGAAGCAAGCAAAGACAACGAATCTAAGCGTTTGTGTTGTTACCGCGTACGATTCCGCGACTTCTTGGCAAGCGCGCCGCCTCTCGGATGCGCTCGGAACGTTCAAACCTTCAATTCACGCAGTCATCAAAATTTCGGAACCAAGATAGCGCTTTAGAAAATTTGCTTTACGTTCGCAACGAAGAATTGGTGTCCGTGTCCGCACGCAGTTACCGAGCTTGTTATATTGCCTCTTCACGCGGTCAAAAAAATAGCATCATGCGTCGGTCTGTTGCTGGTCTTTGTGAGTATACGGGCGAGCTTCCAGGTTTCTGCACGCTGAAAGTAGGCAATGACATCTAGGTTGGCTTAGTCTGTGACATTTGGTCGCATAGCGCAAGTCTAGCTTTGTTCAGACGCGTGCACTACAGACGTCTGGGCTATCTGCTTCATTGAAACAGTGCAGGCGAAGACCACGCAGGGTAAGCGCAAGACCCAGTTTCTGTTCGATGTAAAAGTTCTTGCCGAGCATCTTAGTGTTGGATTTCTTTCAGAGCTGCATAGTTCTTTTTTGCGCACCATGCATTACAATTTCCGGGATTCACTGGCGAAGGTGTATGTTTCTGACGAACAACTTTAGCATGTTTAACAGCTCTCACATGGACAAGGCTTTTGGCTCCAAGCTAGTGGGCCAAGTAGCCGGCTGCCATAATAATTCTCTTGTTTCAGGAGGTGGACACTGCAAATGTGCTATGTAGGCCGGTGCCGGTACACTTAAAACGCCTCGTTGGCTCTCTATGGTGCCGTTGAAATGAAGTAAAAAAAGTGCCGTTCTGCCTGTAAATGCGCCTGCCAGATCTCCACGAATTATTCTGGTATTGATTCGCGCCCTAAAATAGCAAACAAATTTTGTAAACGGTGCTGGCAGCATTTCATCGAAATTCGATGAACACACGCAACGTTTCGATGATGCTCTCATGGGCCCTGCAAACGCACATCACCTAGAGGAGTCGAGTTGCAAGTAAAACGACCAAAGTACTTGGCCACATCGTAAACAAGGGTCAACCTCAGCCTAATGTTGAACAAATAACTGCAATCCTCAATTAGCCTCCCACATTACGCCGCACATACCTCCATATCTTTCACGGCTTAGCGTCGCACATGCATTTTTGGGAGATGTTTACCTCAACTGCATCTTGTCTCCGTAAGCTGTTTACTACCGCGCTCGCCTAGGCGGGAAAGTGTCTCAAAAGCCCTGAAAGAGGCATATATTTCAACAGCGATATTCTAACATTTATTAGGACGCAGCACCAACCGTATTACAGAAAAATGCCAGTGACCATAGCACCATAGGTCCTCTTTTAACATAACCCAGTTATTCACGAGCACGCTGTGTCCTACGTCAGCCAATTCTTTACCGTACTTGCAAGAGATGTGCGTAGGTCTGGCTTCCCAGGTTGTTGGATCCTATAGCGTTTTTAAAGTCTCTTGTAGCTTTTTTTCCTCTTATTGTAATAAACATCAAGCTCTTTGTAGCTTACCTCGTATTTCTTTAAGAAATCATAGGTCCCTTACACGTAGAAACTGAAGTCTACTACACCGTCATGAAGAAATCTGTCAAACCTTCCATGCCTTGCCATCCTTAAGTCTTCCTGTGGCCCTTCCTGAATTCACTGCTTATCGCTTTTTGCAACCCGGTACCGCCAGCACCTGACTGCTATTCTGATGTAGCCGCAGTGCACAATAAACGCCAACCATTGGTTCTTATGACTCGGACAGGTGTCCTACCTCGCTGTCTTTTACTATCTTGTCCCTGTGTTAGCATTCCTCACTGCTCTAGATAGACAAACGCATCCGTTATAAATATCGCAAATATTGCGCTTTGGCTGGCTGTTAGGCAATATTGTCGTCGCAATATGTAATCTACTTTTGGTCTAATTAACAGCAACAAACGCAGAAAAACCCACTTCTTTCGATCAGGGTATATCTTACCAAGGAGAAAATAGCTCTTCTATTCTAATAAGTGGACCCAAACTTACACATTCAAGGTATCAAGGTATTTAGCTAATCTTTTGAAGTAGTCCTTCAGATGAACGCCAACAATATGGTTGTTTGCGAGAATACGATTCGCCTTGTCGAAATCCCTCCTCAACCCAGTCATGAAGGGGAACTGAGAAAAAAGTAACAAAACAGTGTGGATTATAAAATTACCCTGGACACTCTTGGGAGACACTCTCAAGGGGGCGAAGACATTTAAATTAATTTGCAACCAAAACACGCGTGTGGCAAATGTCCAGTTGGTTGATTAGCGGTGTGTGACGGAGCGGCGGAAGTTGCCGCGAACAGTTCACGATCATTTCATGCTAAAAAAATAAAAACGCGAAGGTTGCAAATGTGGAAAGGAGCCATGAAAGAAGGTATACTTCTGTGTTCTTTTAGTTTTCCTGTTTATGTAAAGGAACAATGCGTGTGACGACTTTTCCTCGTGGGAAATATTGTGGAAGTAAGAGACAAAACAAAGCACACATATGTAAGCGACAAATATTATGCCTAAACTATCGTCAAATATTAGTATAGCGATCTTTGTTCCATGAAGGAGATATTAAACTTTTCGTCTTAAATGAAAAAATGTTTCTTTAAACGTTATTGCGAAGATTAAAACTAAAGCAACCAAGAAATGTACTCAAAACTCTGTGTGGTGTATATAAAAATTGTTTCAGAAGTGAGTACGGAGATTATCATCGAAGAAATGCATTGAATAAAACCGTAACTTCATCTATGCTAAGTGAATACAGAAGGAATAGCAGAATATGTGTGAAATTTGATACATAACTACTTTTCAAACAATATTATATGGTTTCCGCAATCAGATGCCTTCAATAAATCTCTATAGACACTTGGCATTGCAATGCTTTCTTCACTTCCTTTAATAATTCTTTCTTTAACCTAAGTAGCAAATTAAGTTGTCCTCCCTTTTCTGAACGCGCCTTGTGCGGGACTGATCAATTTGTGCTGTACTGCAAAGCTGTGCCATTCATGTGCGTATAAGTTATATCAAACCTTCTCAGAGTACCGTCAATATATAAGTCGGCCGATAGAAGGCTAAATTTCTTTTAACCTTATTCTCACAACCTCAGTTATCTTCATCCTCTCGAAATATTCCAGTTCAACGAAAAACATATCGTAGATATTTGAGTTGTGGCACGAAAAGATATAGTGCACGCCTTAATAGTGTGATGTAGACATTATAAACGTCACATGCAAAGCTTCTCGCTGATACGTGAATAGCCCCATTTCAAAATGTGCCACACCTCTGTAAGTCCCGGTGCTTCACGGCCCCTGCTTGTCACTAGAACCGTCATGCTCGCCAAGCGTGGCTTGTAACTTTTGCATGATTTTCTAAAAATGAGCAAGTTTGCTTATTCTTCCTTTTTTTATTTTAGGACCATCTGCAGCGAATGACACCATGACAACGTATCAGCACGGCGGGTGCAGACTAGTATCTCATAAACTAATAGAACGCCACATCAATATTTGTAAGGCGCTCTGACGGATATTTTCATCTCAATTAGATGGGTTCCTACAGCATAAAGTCGCAGGAGACCAGTAATGTGTTCATTAGTTACCAATCAGAGACTAAATGAAAAATCAAGACATGGATGCATACAACACCGTTAAGCCGAAGTTCCAAACTACGTGGTCGGCCTGCAAATAGACAAATATCGCAACGCTCAATGCACATAGGCCAAATCGCATTTACGGTTGCCTCTAGAAATATACAGAAATGGGGGGGGGTCTTATTTTTGCATTGCTTTTCATAAACTGACTTCGTAAAAACAAAATAATAAAATATTCTTCTATTGAAATTTTCTCGCTGCGATTTCAAGACGACCACTGCGTTTATACTCCGGCAGAATTATTGCTGCCTTTTGGAGAGGGCAAGCGGGACAATTATTTATTTGCGCAATACATTTCTTGCACATTTTTTGACAAGAAATAGGGTAGTTCATGATTTTTGTATTGAAATTACCGCTGGCGGAGGCGGGAAGCGCCCGTTTCAGCAGCTGTGGATGTGACACCTTGTCAGGCAATATAATGCCGGCAGTCTTGACCGCTTTATCTCTACTTCAGAACTTCCTTGAAACACTTGCCCAATCTAGCCTATGTGCGGCTTTTATTCTCCACAAACATGAATACCATGGCGGTCCACCATCGACTGCCACTACTCGAATGCTTGCTATCTGCGCAGTTTCTCTCTCTCTTCAGTTTCCTTCATGTTGTCAGGTAATAAAACAATAGTTCAAGCCTACCCACACTTTCTATGGAGCTGAAACGAAAAAAAAACTGCTTTTAATTCACCTAATAAATTTTTTGCTGCCGAAACCAGGTTAGTAATTATCACGATGTAGATCTGTAACATCGTTTATCGCCGTAACGTTCAAACGAGGAACTTCTGCGCGACGTCCAGCTCATTACTATGTATCCCCAGAACGAAACGGGTTGCCATTACTGATTCGAATGCGGCGACTATAAAAAAAAAACGCAGGAACTCGAGCAGTGGCAAAATCCAAAATCCTCGCGAGAAAAGACCGTACAGTACTGTACGCTCGGCAGAGCTGCAGGAACAGCTCACCTCCACCAATGAGGTAAGCGAGCCATTGCTGCACGACAATGTTGCAGTAAACAGTAAACAGATACCAGCGCTCGGCGACTACTAAAAGCGCATCTTGCCTTGCCCGGCTGCAACATCAAATGGAAAGCTGTTCAACTCTTATTCAAGCAACCATGGATGCAGCTGACAGTGGCACCCGTCCCCAAACGACCACATCGGTCATTCTAACGGGCGCCGTCGGTAAATGCTAGAGTGAACCTGCCCAAGATTGATTTATTGAAATTGGCGCGACAGCGCCCAGATTGGCAACCTTTTTGTAAAGAGGGCAAGCTATCACGCCAGTTGGTTTTGCATCTTTTTTGTGTTGCTTGCCGCTGTTGAAAATTCTTTTGGGAAGTGTTCGGGCCGAGAGCGGACAAAATGATGAATTCTCTTACATCGACATTTCCATTACATACGAGTATCACTGACGAGCGAAGAGGCTCGTGTACTTGCTTGTCTTACACTGACGTCTCGGTGCTACGACGACACCATCAAGCTGCTAAAAAAACGGCTGGCTGTTTTGCGTTGCTAAGCACGAAATATGGTGTGAAAACATGCATTTCTGCTGGTGGACACCACGTAACGTAGATAAAGGCGCGATTAAGGTGTCCACTGAAATAGGGATCCAGGTCTGTGCCTTTCCTTCGCTGAATATCTCAGAACCTTCACGTGGCGGCCGCGCTTCGATTCAGGCGAAACGCAAAAGGCGCATTTGTGCTGCACGAAGTCAGTACGCGTTAGAGATCAGCAGGTTCTCTAAATTAATCCGGAGACCTCCACCTAGTCATCTCTTTCTCTCCTTCTGCTTTCACTCCCAACTTCCTCCCTCCCGGAAAAGGACGTAGTGGAACAAAGAAAGGACTTAAAAGAGAAACACACAGCGCTAACTTCCAATAATTATTTATTGCATGAAGGATGGGTGCAATAAAGGAGGTTAAGTCGTGAAAGAATTCACTCTGATGCTATTGCACTTCTGAAAGATGACTGTGTAAGCTGCCCTTTTTCGCGCTGTTGCCAAAGGACTTGCGTATCTGGGTGATATGCATTGCTAGTGCAATGCACTGGCCGTGCGACGGTGATAGGGTGGTATGAAAACCGCTGTTACTTAGTGCAATAAATCATTTCGGAAATTTGCGTTGTGTGTGTCTTTCTCAATCCTTGTGTTCTTTGAGCTATGTTTTTTTCCCTAGGCATGAAGCAACAAGCTCAAGCATCCACTCTTCCTTCCTTTTATTATGGCGCTGTTGAGGTCTCTAACGAGAACCACAAATTTCCACGTTCTTATGCGGATCTTGTGGAGTACCAGCTTAAGAGTGCTTTCGCAATAACAAACAATTTCGGAAGGAGAGACAACTTGTTTAAGAACATCTCAAGAAGAGCATCGACGTGAAGCGAGGGCTTTCACCGAAAAGTATCTGTGGTCTCCGCCAACTTCTAGACACATATTAGAGGTCTCACTACTCTCAGAAAACAGCTGGCCTGCTTCAGTTGGATGCTCCTTAAGATTTTGCGAAGAGCGATGTAACGCTACATTATTCTTGACATCAGTCGAAGGTGTGTTGGACACAGTTGGCCTTGGCTGCGAACAAGGTTCCGTCACCGATGATTTATCGCACGCAGCAGAGGTAACTGAGAGAAGCACCGTGACTCTCATTCCAAAGTTCTCTTTTTGAGAGTACATGCCGAAAGCAGACAAAAAACTGGGTACGTCGCAAAGCACAGACTGATCGACGAGCAACCCTCACAAGGCTCAAAATATGGTCACCAGCAACCGCGAAAATTTTCTCAGAAGCTTGCCCGGTCCCAAGAGGTGTTCCACCAAAGTGCGACCCCACATTAATGCATTTTATGCGGCGCTCTGGAACAAACGCGAAAGCTGCTCAGCAGCAAAGAATATCCAGAGACGGAAAGACTGCTGCAGCCACATGGCCGATGCTTTAAGTTCACGGAAGCATATATGATTATGCAGTACAAGCTTTCAATGCACAAAACTCTGCAGTAACCTTGTCAGCACATTGCGGGACTAATATTACGAGAATCATCAGTCACTAGAACGCAATTAATCAAGCAGCAAAGCAAAAATCACATTCGTAGGAACAGCCCTGGCAAAAAAAACCATCCATCCCAAAAATTCCCAAAACCTGCAGCAAAAAAGCTTGAGTCAATCGGCTACGAAGCAGCCTACTTCTCTAGCGGCGGTGTCCTTGAACATACTGACTTGCTCATCAGATCCGACAACATATGAGGACTGAGAACAGGTAGATCTTTGAAACAAGAAAATGGGCACAGAGCCATGAAAGCCACAGAAGTCCCAGCTGTTCAAGAGCTAGTTGAGGATGTCGTCGAGCAGGTACACTGCTTCCATACCAAACTCCTTCGAACATCGGTATTAGAGAGTAAGACATCAGACATTCCCAAAAAGTACAATATATCAGAATCTCTTCTAAGGAAAGGAATCGAAGGTACGACAATGTCATCAAGCATTGAAGGTTTTGGACAGCATAAAACGAATCGATGGTCCCCAAGAAATTTTCCTGAAATGTAAGTTTCACTTACAGCCATGACCTTCTAATTCCCATACAAAAATGTCCTATGGCCGGATATAGAATCTTGGCCCAAATAGGTATAAACCTTCAGTATTTTTTCTATAGTTGTATATACAGGCTGGTATATCTTTTTCTATACAGACTATACAGAGCTTAAGACAGTTGTACGGTTCCAAAGCTATAGCTTTAGTGGCATAAATTTTTCAATAGCTGCCAATAAGCACCTCTGTGGGGGCTTATAGATGTTCATAAAAGGCCACAGACGGACATAGCTTTTTCCACAGGCGCCCATAGGAAGTTTTTGTATGGGTTAAGAAAACGCTTACAGGTAAACAGTTGAAGAAGATACAAGTAACGAAGGTGGGCTGAACCCTACAACGCTATGTAATACCATCGCTGACCTCCGCAATTTAAAAAAAATGATTTCCTTAATTCGAGAGCGTCGAGTCGGGGTGGCAGGAAGTGGGGGGAGATGTGTCATTGATAGCATAAAAGCCTGACAATTTTTCGGAACCCATGCAAACACAAAACGGTTTCCAAGACGGAAGGAAAAAAGAAGCAGGCAAAAGTGGTATGTACGTTGAGTCGAGATTGGGATAGGAGCACGTTCGTGCGAGCTGCGCCTCCTCTCGCGGCCCCGCTTATGAGGTCTACGTTTTCGTTGACAACGTTGCCTACTGCTTCACATCCCCATAACTACAACCCACTGCATGTTGGTGAAGCTGCCCGAAAATAAGCAGAGATCAGGAATTCACCGCGTTCCCTCCAGAGTCAATCTCCTGCGATTCGGCGTCATGAAAAGACGTACCGTCTCTTGCATAAGTTTTGCAGTCCGGCGCTGTGGACGGTCAACTTTTACAACAGACAATACTTGTCACTTGCTCCCTTCTCTACATTAGTCCTGTCAAGCTCCCGCACTAAAGGGAATCGAACACAAGCTTCTCTTTAGTATTTTTCGTGAATTAAGAGTAATTTCTGTTCGTTTCATACAGTGCTCGAAAATGTATGTTACGTGTAGTGCGCAGAGGATTCTTTCCTCTTCCATACACACGTGCAGCCTTCGGCATGAAACCGCGGGTAACTAGTTAGCGTTCGGCGATACACCTAGGCAACCTCGTGATAGAGGGGAAAGCAGCAAAGCAAGTGGGTAAGGTTGTTTCCATTATTCTTTCAAAGCTATGTGTGGGGCAGCGTTAACAGCATGTAAATTCTGCTTACAAGCAAACATTTTCTGCACGGCGTTTCTTTTCGTTTTTCTTAATCTCATTCGCACGACGTCGAGAAGTACGTGCACTTTGTGCAGAAATTAAAAGGTACATGTTGATATAGTAAATGAAAATTAAAAGGCACATTTTGATATAGCAAATTGAAAGTTGGATGTTTACCTTTCCTCCAAACCTTTCTTGCCAGTTTGCGCAGTGTCGGTTTCGTAGGTATCTATGGCACGAGCGGAGACTATCATCTGAAAAGCACAAAAGGCGGCTTTAGCAATTTATCGCCTCGTTCAGTAGACTGTTTTTCAGCTGTAGCATCCACTTCAGTATTTCCTGCACTGAACGAATAGACTTGCCAACGACAACACAATGATGCAACCAAGTGCCCATGAGTGTCAAAGTGACGCCATCAAACACAGTAGAGCTCTTATTTGAGCTCCGGACACAATGCGCAAAGATCGCCATCAACAGCCTGCCGATTGCGTTTGTCTCATTAAGAGTAGAAAATTGTCCATGCCTGCGACAGGCACTAAATACAGGTTGAAAATTAAATTACTTTTAAAATAATGTGAACGTTTATAAGTGGGATGTTCCTCAGTTCTCAGGTTCTTCCTCTGTGTTTTGAGGATTAAGGTTCTTGGCTCTCTGCGTAGTATGCATGACATCAAAGCTAACGAGACCCAATAATTTGAAATAACCTGTACAAGTTAAGGAAATGTAAGTGCAGCGGCATTTGCGGCGAAATCCTAGAGGAAGCAGGCATAAGTTTTGCTTTGCACTTATTTCAGTAGTTATTCATTATTATTTATTCAGTTGTAAAGAACTGTAGGTTCACTAACAATCTCAGCTAGAGACTAAAGTTGTACCTTAGCAATAATACCTTACAAAATGAAAGACAAAACTTCATTGTGATAATAATTCGAGAATTCTTTCCGCAATGTTAAATACAGAGGAAGCGGTGGCCTTTCCTCATATATACAAAATCATTGAGAGAACTGTAACACGGCACGAAACACGCAGAAACACGCAGAACTTGCACAAAACAGGGACGCGCTTTGGAACGCTGGTACCGCCAACTCTCTGCACCGTTTGAATATGAAGGCCCACCGGCTCCGCTCTGGCTTCGTCTGCACCTCGGCCGCTGTAGACGTACGGCTCCACCCAGAGCACAAACGGCGGCACGGCTCCACCTAGCTCGACACACGGCCGCTGATAGAGAACAAGCTGAGGAGGACATATACGTAGATGCATCCCTGAAAGACGGCGCCATATCAATGGCATGGCGCTGACATGAGAATCTGAATTTAAGCGGCTGAGTACTATTCGTGCAGCCGCTGGTTGCATAAAGGAAGGGGTACTGCTCGCTATATAAGGAACTCTACTGCATGCGCAAAACGTTCTGTTCGGCAACCATTTGCTACATCTGACATATCGCGCACAGTCCGAATTCTCTCACATGAAGCTGTATGCGCGCTCCACAAACCATTCTCAACCCACCCAATTGCACAGCAGATTACTTCTATATCAGAACTCTCTCAATACGCAACGTGCGCATCCGCCTCGCGTGGATCCCTGGACACACGGGCGATGACGACGGGAACCAGTCCGCACACAATGCGGCTCCGGAGAGTGTCTAGTTCCTTCCTCCTCTCGAATACCTCGCCGTTACCGACGACCGTGCCGGTATATCCATCAACTTGGCTGTCCTAACGTGGAGACTAGAGCGTGCCAAACAGAGGAGCCGTGCACGACTTACGGCCGTTACGCCACCGGGTTACCTTGCTAGCTCAGCCGCTCTCAGACGGCATGAGCAGATCTTCATTAATAAGATCATCGCTGTTGCCGCGTACACGCCAAATATCATCCGTAAATACAATACAATACAATACAATACAATCTTTATTCAACATCTCAAGGATGTTTGGAGTAGAGACAATAAGCCTGACATAGGCTTGACTAGGCCCTCACCCCAATACATGGCAAACAGAGGCAGCGCATGGTAAAAATATAAAGAGGAAAAAAAAGAGAAAAGAAAACACAGCATTTGGATTTTGGGAACGTAAGCTGCAGCTACTGCTGCAGTAATAAAATATATATATATAAGTGCATAAAGCAGACTAATAAGTGACATTGAAACATACGCCAGTCCAAGTTACGCCACCGGCCCTCGCTGGAATTAAAGGGGGCAATATTGACGTTATGGAGTGCCCATACTGTGCCTGTAAGTGTCCTTGGTTTGGGTCATTGTTCAGAGTTTCACAACAGACAAGACGGCCTTGTCGCCAAACCAGGTTTTCCCACCGATGGCGAGTAATTTCGTACATTGACTAGAGCCGGATCGAACGGCATCTGCCTGGGAAGATATTCGCAAATATCCTAAGTGACCACTAGAAAGGAGTGCAAAGAGTAGCTAGACCATCTAAACTGTCCCATCATCTATCAATAGGTTGCCAATTTTTCCTTCTTTCACAAACAAATTCCCCAGGAAACGGCCTTGAGCCTCGCTTTCTTAATAAACCGCTCATTCATTCATTCATACTAAACTTTTGATTCTAATATGGCTTACTCTTCAGCCGTTTGGTGCACACTGAGAAAAAAAGGTGTGGGAGGGGGAAACTGAGTTTTATGGAAACATTCTACTGAAGCTGGAAACGTCCTATGCATACACGTCCTCAAAACAATTACATGACACGCTGACAGATGACACCTTGGATCATCCTTATCTGCCCTCTAGATCGGCACAACCCGTGTGCGTTAGACCTAACGATATGTAATGTACGCAGTTATCTTTATGATTGCTAATATCAAAGGATCCCAAATTTTCCGCTGGTCCTAAAATGATGGCACGCTCGAAGCAGCGGCACAAAAATTTTTGCACTTTCTGCAGCTGCAATGAAGAGCCCAATGCCTACCCTGGTGACTTCCTCCTAGGGAGTCTTTATGTTCTGGTAAAAGAGTGTTAACATACCTGTGTGTCTGGCTCATGTAGTGTTTTCCACAAGCCAGTGGATTGCGGAAAACAGCAGCAGTCTTGCGCTCGGAGATGGGTCTTCACATGTTTCATCTTACATGCGCCTTTCTCCCTCCCCTCGTTTTAAATATCGTGCAAACGCCAGTCAGTTGGCAATGTTCGGAAACACAACGCTTACACCCTTCCTTTCCGCCACTGTTTTATTATTTTGAGAGATTTTATGCTGCTACAGCATTACTTCAAAATTTCTTCATTCGCTCCGATGTCAGCAGATTCTCGCCTCCAAGTCCCTTCGCTTTCCTCAACTCGGCTTCAACAACAGCCCTAATGACCAAAAACGCACAATAATGCAAGTCGATAAAGCACCGTTGCCAGTCCATCACCGGTCCGTCTCCAAAACCTCTTTTCTTGTGTACGCGTCTTTGTATCCGGTGATAACCCCCTCGCCTTTTTTTCCTCTACAGAAAGAAAGGCGGCGCAAAGCTAAAGAATAACATGACTGCAAGCTCATACATCCTGCTAGTTCGCAGGCCGAAAAGCCCACAGCTCAGCTCAGCTTAACGATGAAAGCTTAAACAGCTCTGCCACTGCGTAGCACTTACCATGAGTCGAAAGAACCACAGTTCTATTTCACAAGCACTATGGCGCGCACATATCCGGAAAATGAACTATTACTTTTGCTTCTCCCCATTGATCGAGCGAAATAAAGATTAAATATTATGGTGCTTGTTTCAAATATATCGAGTTATCCCAAAGACAGTGTATTTAAGGCTTGGAATAAATCTGCTCTCTCGAGCAGCTACTACGTCGTTTCGCTTCCTATCTGCCAAGCATTGCTTCTAGATCTTCAGTGGACAGACACAATAAATAAAATGACAGCGCTTTAATTTAACGAAAGGCACGAGCCGAGCCTATGTCAGAACGCTCATGGCGAAGCAGCTATCACAGGTATTCATATCTTAATTGTGCAGTAAGCCCGGGATCCGTGACTTTATCTCTCGTCATTTTACTACACACCACAACGTTTCCAAGAATACAGGTTAGTGTCACTCTCAAGCAATAATTAGGCTGCCCACTTTCACTGTTTTCGGATTTATTAGTAAGCTTTCAACCCGTTGCATTTTTACACGTGTCAGTAGAGTTGGGTCCTGCTGCGCTCGCCACTGCTCCTGCAGTCCATATGAGAAGCGCATTGTGCAGACTAATGAGGTAGTAAGCCTTTTAATGTTCCCTTCCCCTTCCTCCACCCCTTCCGGCTGCCTGAGGAACAACGCATAACAAGCTTCTTGAACAAAGTGAAGTGGTGGACACCCACAACGACAGCGCACCAGCCTAAATTTTAGGGGGAAACATTATATTGCGAATTTGAAGTCCGTAAACATCGAAGTTCAGCCCGGCTTTGAAGTTTGCTTAATCGGCTATGTTTTTCGATATGCCGAAAGTCCAAAATGCATCTGAAAGCTTACATGAGTTGGCTTTTCAGCAATACATATTTATAAAATCGCGTCGCTCGAGTGGTATCGTCAACGATATCAAGTTAGCATTGCCTACATCATCAAATGCACAAACGGCGGCTGTATTTGATGCTTAAGAAATTCGAATGGCGACAGGTTAAAAATATCCAAAGCAGAAAAGCCAGCTCAAAGAGCTTTCAAATGTCTTATTTTTGGCTTTCGATATTTCGAACCACATAATAATAATAATAACAATAATAATTTGTTTTTTGGGGAAAGGAAATGGCGCAGTATCTGTCTCATATATCTTTGGACACCTGAACTGCGCCGTAATGGAAGGGATATAGGAGGGAGTGAAAGAAGAAAGGAAGAATAGGTGCCGTAGTGAAGGGCTCCAGAATAATTTCGACCACCTGGGGATCTTTAACATGCACTGACATTGCACAGCACACGGGCGCCTTAGCGTTTTTCCTCCATAAAAACGCAGCCGCCGCGGTCGGGTTCGAACCCGGGTACTCCGGATCAGTAGTCGAGCGCCCTAACCACTGAGCCACCGCGGCGGGGCATGATAAGATTCCTTGATCTACAAATACAGGAAACCCCTGTCCATACTTGCTGGCAGTATCATACAAAAAGTAAAAAAAAAACATAATGAGATATGATTCCAGCCAGTCTAAGCTTGTCAAAAGGGGTGTTGCCCACTCGTGCATGATGCAGAGCCTTATTCCCGATTAAGCAAATTGAGCAACAGGTCTCGCCATCGATCTTGACGGCCTACAATTTCACAATGTCATCTTTCCCCTGAAATAGAGGATGAGGAAGTGGGTTAGATAATTTATCTTCTTAATCGTCTCAGTTATTGACCTAAATCCAGCCCTAGTAGCCCCCTGGCTGTGCCGTCTACTTGTAAAAAAAAAGAACACAGACCAATATCTCAAAGTTAGTAAAATAAAAATCTGTAAACATTAGAAAAGCACCCGTAAGCAAGTCCTGAACACATATTACGCAAGCGGTGGAAGCGATATTTTATATAAATCGCTAGTACTGCTGCTTTTTGCAAGATTGAGAAAATTAGGCCTTTGGCACGAACGTACGACCAACATATGTGTCTATGAAATCGGCCTCGTTAATTTCCTGGGTCAATTCGCCGCTGCTGTTGGTGACGGTGGTGCGTTCTTAATAGTGTGGTCTGCACTGAGGCTTACACTCTATGCAGCCCGCATGAAGTAATTCTGCTCACATGTCTGTCATCATTTTTAGTGTTGACGAACGCAGTCATTAAGATACTCCTTACTTTGACCTGTGCATACTTTTTCCTCGTGTTGACGATGTACTGTAGACGTTTGTCTGTGCACATACCACGAGCTTAGATAGTATGTTTAATTAAATATGTATGTAATACGTACATATGTAACAAGTCGGTAAGTATACGTTGGTCACAGTGGAAGGCGCCTAATTGATTGCTTTGGTGAACACTGCCAAAAGGTGACTGACATGTGAGGATAGTTCCCTAATGCCCAATGTAAGAAGGCATGTCCGCCTGCAGGCTGCTATATGAAGAACTCACTGTCGTCATCAGAAGCAGCGCCCAACTAACCAGAGGGATTACTGAATTTAAAATTACTGGCAGTATTAGTCATACACTAAACCCTCGTTTATTCGACCCAGATTCAAATTTAATAAACAAGTTTGTTTTTTAATGTTTTACAGTGTTGGTGGCCTCCATGCTAACTCCGAAAAACAGCGAATTTTACAGGGGTCAAAGTCCCTGCAAACGCTCATATATGTTTACGTAGTTGGCGCTAGTTAATCCGAGCTCTACTGTACGGGCGCCTTTGTAAATTCGTACGAGCTGTCGAAAGGCGACCGTGTCGAGGCGAGAACAGCGGGGAAAATTATCTTCTGATATCGCTGATCAAGCTTGAATTGCATGGTGCATCAATGCCGGCGCAGCGGTTACGTGCATACAACGGCAAGCGCGGCGACAACAGTTTGGCCTAGAGGCAGCCCAGCACTGTGTTCGAAGCTTAGCCGCCTGACCTCTGCGTAGCGGCTGTCGGCTGCAATTCACCAATTTTTGGAGCTGCGCGCCGTTTCAGGCGTGGATTAGTTTTGAAAGAATGTCGCTATTCCGGAGCTGACAATCATTCCCCTTGCTTCACTAATTAATATCCTTCCCGTCTTTCACTTCGCTGAAACTGCGCGCTTGTGGAGTGCTACACGCGCTTTGAGCAGAGAAACCTCTCTTATGCGATGATGTCATTTGTGTGTATGCTTCAATCGCCTTCAAAAGAGCTGGCTGAAATGCTTGCATCAAAGTGTAATTTAGGCAGATTTATTTACCAGCCTTAAAGATCGCGAAATATAACAAGCTGCGACGTAACAGCTACTTACGTCTACTGCACACGCAAAGCCTCGCCGGGAAAAAGGTTCCGAAGAAAAGCATATTTTCTTTTTTGTGGTGCGCCTTCAGACGCTGACGTAGCACAGCTGTCGCGTGGAAGCTTTTGTATTTGCGGACCTTTTTAGAGTGGTAGCGCTGCTCAACGAAAAATTCGCTCACCATTCCGTACCCGGTGCGATCTTCCTTAAACATTGAGAAGCACAGCATTGCAACAAATTGACTTTGATTGAAAGACTGACCTTAGCCGATGTATACGACAATCCATGTTCAACCATAGCGGTATATATGCAAATTCAGCACCCGCTTTCCAACATAACTATGTGTTGAAAGCCAAAATGGCCTACTTATGTACAAAAAACTGTCAGGGCTACAGGAGAGGCGCGAAGGGTGTGGATAGGATGTGTGAAACCTATTTAGAAGAATGAAACAATAAGCTAGTCCTTCTTGCTTTCTTTCAGCTGGAAACCCATTGTCGGCCATCTTGTCTTGAGCAATATTATTATGTGGGAAAGCGCGCTTGAAGTCTTTGCCCATGTCATTAAAAAAATGGCTTTGGCCACCCCGAATTTTGACCTGAGCCGACTTAGGCCAAACGCGCTTTCCTACCATAACTGCGCGTCCCCGACCAGATGGCGACCTCCAGATTAGTCCCACTCCTTTGTCAAAATGCTATAACTCGATCTTTCGGCATAACCGTAGTTAAACACAGCCTACTCTTTTTACAAGCCGATAGTTAAAGCTACGTAACTGGTACTGTGGTGAAAACATTTAAGCCGGCTCTTTTTTAAGACCTACAACTTCTTTTTGCATACACTTTATTGCATATACCGACATTTAAAAGGAAGGTTTGTAGAAATTGGATCAACTTTAAGAGCAAAAAATTCGCCAGAGACACTTAAAACTGCTTTTGTATGGGAATGCGAAAGCATTTTTGAGTGGCCAAGTTCCTTTTGATAACATTTTTTTTCGTGCGAGATGGCTCGTCTACGTGGTTTGTTGTGCATGAAGGTCGACATACGTTCGGAACATGGAGCTGCACATGGCCCTCGCAGCGGCATTTTCTCGCCGTGGCCATTCTTCTATGGAGTTCATTGCAGCGCGCTTGGCCTAGAAGAGTAGTTGCCGCGGCTGTCCCCAGGTGACGCCATCAGCTCCTTCTGTAGCACGCTTGCGTTGACGCAAGGCATGCACCTCGCTTGGAGACGACACGATGACGTCATCTTTTTGAGGCCATCTGTCGGCCTCAAAGACGACTGCCGACGGAATTTAGTCTAATTGGACTAGCAATCGTTTCTTATTAAAAAGATCTCTGACTGTGCCATGTGACGTTCATTATCATTCAATTATTTTAACTCGCCAGGAAACTCCGTCTCTTTAAAAATGTTGGTTACTTCTAGATGACATATTGTGTTTATTCCGCTCCGCGTGTGACAATAACTTATTGAAAGTTACTGCTTGCGTGGCTCTCATCTTTCTCGGTGGTCCTCGTCTTGTGCTGCGATATATTTTTAAGGTACTGTACTCTACGCCTATTATAGGCTCTTCATCGCCACATCTGTAATGCATTTAAATACGTAATTTACATTTTTTTTCGCTACTCGTTTTACTTCCCCCCCCCCCCTCAGGTACATTTTCATTTTGAGTGATTTTCTCGTTACATGGAAAGCTACAGTTCCCTCGTCCCCTGGATCGAGTGGTGAGGGAGATAGTAGAAGGTTTTCCCATAACGAAAACCGCTCATTCCTGTGTTGGCGATCTGTTGGCTAGAATGTCTGGAAGGAAGCTGGATGTTTTTAGCTGATGGGATGAAAATTCGGATACTCAAGAAAAGTCCTCGCTAATGATTTTCCACCGGAACTTCGCAAATAGCGTGTGGTTGTTCTGGGTTTTTCATTATGCTATGTGAATATACTACAACCTGAGAATAAAAGAAAACTTCGTTGTCATTAATATATGAAAACCTGCAAAGCATTAGCAAAAACTGACGTTGCTTAATTTGTTATTAGCGCCTCGCGGCATCTGAGAAATTCAGATTATTTCACAACTGAAAAGTTCATACTAAGGCCGAATCGCAAAGCGGCACTAAACGGAGATATCAAACTGAGGAAAACAGGCGTATTATACTCGGCAACACTACCGACGTTTCTTTCTGAGCGCAAAGGTGACTGCGTTGCTGAGAAAGCTGCGAATGAAAGTCCCGAATCCCTCTGCATTTACGACGTGATTTCCGTGGCGTTTTTGCAATCTGACCGATCAGAGGCGCCACTTCCAAGTACAGAAATTATGGCCGCAAAATGAAAGTCAGCAGATCAGTGGTCACGACACCAAGACGCAAGTGCAGTCCGCCTCCGCACCTTACTATTTCGAGGGGCTCTTGACTGCATCGCGTGCGTCGGCGTCTCGTTGCAACGCGCGTGTACGGTAGAAATCGTGCCCGTGTGTGCGAAAAAAACTGCGTGATGTCATTGAAGGCAGCCACAGACTGCAGAAAAACCTACTGATCACGCACACGTATGTATACATCGCCGAAGATAACGAGAACGTGTGCCCTTCCATGCGCTGTATGCTTTCGCGAAGTGTATACGTAAGCTTCGAAAGATCCACAAATTCATGCGAGCAGCTAACGTATTTCAGTTAACACCAGATCTGAGCGAAAGACTGCAAGTGTTTTTGTCATCAACCGGCACTGTGCTGTCGATTATCGCGTGTTTGTCGACTAAGTACGCTGCATGATCGCCGGCAACCCTTGTGATTGACTCTTCTTTGGTTGTTGCGATTTCTGCGTTCAAGAATTGCATCCTGTGCGTTGAAAGCGGAGACGAATCAGGATACTTTCCACACAACTGTTGTCTACCGCCTGTCGCCTATAGCTGCGGGCAGAAGATGCACACATATTCTCGACGAACGCGCGTCAGCTTGTTGAATATTTTTCTGGCGGAAAAAATAAAACCCCGCCTTGCCAGCCGGCGCCTCGAGTACAGCGTGCATGAAAACCCACACTGGGAAACCTTCTTCCTGAATAAGCCGATATAGAGGCGTTCCTTAATCCGCCAATTTAGAGGTGCGGTATTTCTGAGATATTTTTCAGCACATCTCAGAGCACAATCAGCTTTATATTGCACGGAAAATATCTAAGACAACGCGCTCGCATGACGCTTCACACATTGACGACCTGCATAATACGCGCGTATGCATGAGCGCGTACTAGAAAGAAACGAACACTTTGCAATTTCATAACACACGCAGCCTCCACAAAGTTCAATCTACGGGTGAAATAAGAATGCAAAGGCTTCATTAGCCGCGAAGCGGGCACAAACAGCGTGAATGATGGCCGTTGGGAGCTTGCAGTTGTGAACTTGCTGCGAACAACGGCTACATGCAGCTTGAAAGTACAAAATTCAAGGCGAGCGATTCAGCGGTCCCCTTTGTGACTAGCCTTTCTCTCCATTATCTGTTTTGCGCTGTTTTTATTAAGAGACGCTTTGCATTGTCGGCTATGATCGCCGGGCTGCTTTCCCCGTATTTAGACAATAATTTCCCATTGAGGCTGAAAAAATTGCATACCTCCCGATAGCTCACCAGTGCGTCACTCGTCTCCGCTGCATAAATCTTCAGGTGGCAGCGCCAAGTCTACCATGCTTTTTCGCAGTTTTCTTGCTTATAAAAACATTGTTTTAGGCAAAAAAGTCACATATTTAGTATTAGGTGACCTAAGCAATCACTCTAGCTTACCTTAGCAAACCACTATAGTGTCCCTTTCAGATTCGAGTTGTTAGCTATAAAGCCTTGTTGTGCTCGTTGCTAGTGTGCATTTCAGATGGCTGATGCGCGGTTAAGCTTTAGAATTCCATATGAACTTCTAATCAGTTTTTTGTGTAGTTACCAGGGAATAAAAATAAAATTCCACCGCTCTGAAAACCTCCCAGATTAGATACCCATTGAAGCTCAATCAAGACGTTTAAATCTAATATTTTGTTTTTTCGTTTTCTCTTTGATTATTGGGCAGCCTCTCCAAGTCAATATATTTTTATTATTTACTGCAGCATTCGGCAGTAGTAACAAATGAGTTTAAAGCGCAGAATCTAAGAAATATGCGTAATTTCCGTTCAATAAGTGGACACGTAATTCTTTTGTAAGAAAATTGCAGTCAGTGCGTTGGAAATAGAAGGAATGTTTTTTGGAAACAATTAGCATCGCTACAGGCTACTTGCTCACCCACACGTTGTTATTGCACATAGGTAGGGAATACTCACTGATAATATGTACCACGGCTCCTTTCTGTCTGAGACAGGCGCAATCGTTGCCAGAGGCCTAAGCCCTGTTTTTTTTCCAAAATTTGTACGTCTCCGTAGGATCTTTTGAAGTTGCTGTCAGCGGCCAGTTATATATACCAATCGGATTCTAGCAAAATCCTGGAAGATATATATTGAAATTTTACAGCTACCATCGTCCTCCATAAAGTTAGCAATAAAAATTCCAATAAGAAAGGGCGTCAGGCAAGGAGACACGATCTCAGCAATGCTATTCACCGCCTGTTTACAGGAGGTATTCCGAGGCAAGAATTGGGGAACAGTGGGGGATCAGAGTTAATGGAGAATACCTAAATAATCTGCGATTCGTTGATGACATTGCCTTTCTAAGTCACTCAGGAGGTCAACTGCCAATTATGATTAATGAGTTAGACAGAGCAGTACAGTGGGTCTGAAAATTAACATGCAGAAGAAAGAAAGTAATTGTCAACAGTCCTAGCAAGCTAACAGCAGTTCACACTTGGCAACAAGGTGCTGGAAGTGGTAAAGGACTCCGTCTACTAATTAGGGCAGGTAGCTGCATCTGATCCGAACCATGAGAGGAAAGTAACTAGAAGGTTAAGAATGGGCTGGAGTACATATGGCAGATTCTCTCAGATCACGAATAACAGATTAGCAATATCCTTCAAGATAAAAGTGTAGAACAGCTATATCTTACAGGTATTCATCTACAGTGCAGAAAAAATTAAGGCTAACGAAAAGGGTTCATCTTAAGTTAAGGACAGCAAGCACAGTGAGCCATCCCAAGTAGCACAAAGTGGGCTCCGAATTAGGGCCCCTTTTTGGCCTCAAGTGGGCAGCCCATATGGGCCCCATGTGGGATTTGCAACTCGTGCCCAGGAGGGGCCCAAATGGGCAGCACACTTCGGCTACCCTAAAGGAGCCAGAAGAGAGCCAGCTTGGGCAGCCCATTTCGCTTGCCCGCCAAAAAAGCAGGTCTGGCCCAACATGGGCAGCCCATTTCAATGCCCTGGTGGGGCACTTGTTGGGTCCGATTGGGCAGCCCACTTTCATTGCCTGGTGGGGCCCTTTGCTGGACCCGAGTGGGCAGCCATTTTCAATGCCCTGGTGGGGCTCTTGTTGGGCAGCCCACTTTCGATGTCCTGCTCGGGCCCTTGTTTTTGCCCGAGTGGGCAGCCCACTTTCAATGTCCTGGTGGGGCCCTTGCTGGGCTCGAGTGGGCAGACCACTCTCATTGCCCTTAGGCAGCCCAGTTCGGCCCAAAGTGGGCAGCCCTTCTTGGTTGCCCAGATGAAGCCCATTCTGGGCACAAGTGGGCTGCCCAATTTGGCCCAGACCAGCCTATATAGCGGCAACCAAACTGGGGCTGCCCTGATGAAGCCCAGTTTGGGCCAAGTGGGCAACTCATTACAGCTCTACAAAATACTGGCTGCACACACTTTATTTATGCATAAACAGGTCAAATTATAGAAAATCCGATGTATTCACAGCAACATCTTATGCAGATGCACCAATATCTTAAGCTTCTCTGCCTTAAATTGGCCAGAGTCAGACTCAGGCATGGCAGTGAAAAGCTGAAGTATGATATATCAAATTCAAAAGTAGTTTTAGTTGCACGTTTTATTGCATTATTTCACAAAAGCTCCATCTGTGGTCAGGATGGAGTGCCCGCGTCAAGTTCATTTTGGCCTTCCAGCCACCATCCCGGTCCCTGCCGCCACACAATAAGCTTCGAATATGGGAGTTGATGCGGGCCACATCTGCATCAGGCACCCTCCGCTCCACAGCAGCTGTAATCAGACAGTTAATTACAAACTGTGCAAACCGTAAATGTGCAAAACATGACTTCTCAGCTATATGGTCAAAACTTGTAATCACATAGAGAAGACTGCAGCAAAAAACACCAATAAGTGTATTTGCATTAACCACAAAAAGTAGGCAAGAAATGTGTGGAAATCTGTAAAGGCGTGGAAGCTGTACAAACCAAATTGAAGCGCACAGTGTTGCTAGCGACTCACAAAATCTACTGTTTTCTGAGAAAGCAGAAGAAAAGGAAAGAAACTACAGCATGCTCTATTCAAAATTACGAAAAATTAATTCTACCTCGAAAACTTGAAAGCATTATTCCATTCGAATATGCACTACGCTTTTTCGTTATGTAAACCGAATAAAACACATTTGACAAGCTCTCTGTAGCTTCCCAATTATTGGCACATCTTTGTAAACATGACAATAAATTTCAGCAAATGCTGATAAACAATGAGCAGAAATCAGTAAATAAAATTTGCTGCTCGCAAACAATGTACTTTTATGATATAAGCTGTGTATCATACCTTTTATTTCGAACACCAATATTCAGCTAGAGTGGGATATCATCTATATTATAGGTATCTGCTCTACTGAGCCTATGAGAGAATGCAATTCCAGTTTCCTGTAATGACATCACTTTACCTAGAGAAAACTACTGTTAGCCTGTTTGAATAAGTAATGCATGCTAATCAGAAAAAAATTCATCTCACTGAAAACAGCCTTGTAAGCGACAAATAGCCACAAATAAAAATACAGGTATCACTGCTGCTCACTAATTACACAGCTGAAAGCAGCACTAACCAATTTTTTTAGCAAATATTCCACATACTATGTTACACTGCCACTTGACGATGGTGACCATGGGATCTTTTTTATTGTAAACATCACAAATTTGGATGAAGAGGCGGAAGAACTTTAAATTTAAATTCGATATTTTCTGCATTCATTGTATTTTTCCAGCTCACAGGCAACAACATACCAAAGAGTCCCGCAAACTTATAACTGTTAACAAAAATGAACAATGTTATTAACGGGTCTACTTTTGCACACCAATTTAATGCAGGATTATATACTACAGTAATTACTAATAAAAGATGAGGCTCAATGAATGTGCTATTCTAGATTCTCCAGCGGCTGCTCATCATGCATCCAGAAGACTATTCTCCTATACGACATCTTGGAACTAGACAATGTTATAAGTAATTTGCTATTGTCAGTTTCCACAGAACCAATGGTCATTCTGTGGCCAGTCCACAGGCGATCAATGAGTGTAGAACATTTTCTCTGATGCATAAGTAGTTAGCAGCCCATTTGTACATTGTCAGGATTCCAAGGCGGAACTAAAATATAGAAAGGCGGTACCTTTCACATCGACATTAGGCAAGCAAGTGACAAGTTGAGTGCCGCTGCAAAATTTGTCTGATGCCAGCCTCGCATAGCACGAAAAGTTACTAGGAGGTTAGTGTAATACTGAGAGGGTTTTCATTGATAATGTTGCCTGCTTCAGATTACCGTCAATCTACCGTATTTACTCGAATGTAACGCTAGTTTTTTACGGAAAGTAGAAAGTAAATCTCACCCCCCCCCCCCCCCCGCGTTACCAACGAATACTAGGTTTAAAAACGCTATGAAGAGCACCAAACACACATTATTAAGATCATTTCATGTGTCAAACGTGTGCGTTGATCGTACTTGTCATTCGAAATCATGCACTCCCAACTCGCCGGTCAACCGGTACGCGAACCACAGGTCACAACTACTAGGACAAAGCGGCAACCTAATCGCAAACGCAAAAAAAAACAACGCCAGTGAGAACAAGCCAACAATAGTTGACGCCAGCTAGAGTCACTGGCGCGATAACAGGGCACCACCCTGTTGACGAAGGCTCGCAACCTGTAGCGAGGTTGTGTGGCCTTTGTGACCGCATATGTGAAACAGCCATCTCGGAGGCACCGAGCGCTCGCAATCGCCGCCAAGATGCCAGCAAAGGAGCGAGCGATCCCACCGCCATCTATCCGTTATTCTTTACAACTAATGCAAGAACGTGGCCACGTGACTAACAGACAGCAGGGCATGGACCAGCGCGCTTTGTTCGCTGTTTCTCGTGTTTGGTGCCACTGCGTGTGGTTGTGCGTTCCGTGCTTCGAGTCTTAGGCCTATCCCCATCAAACGGTCGAATTGTCTTCAAGCGGAATGGCGTACTCACGCGCTCAGTATACAGCTGGCTTCAAGCGCAACGCTATTCTGCTTGCTGAGAAAGCGGGAAATTTAGCGGCGGCAAGACGTTTGGACGTCAACGAATCGACGGTCAGGGGATGGAGGAAACATCGCGAGGAATTGTTTAACTGCAACAGCCTGCGAAAAGGCTTTCGGGGGCCTAAGAAAGGCCGCTTCCCGGAGTTGGAGCGTCGCTTTGCAGAGTTCATTAGCGAGCAACGTTCCCGACTACTTGGAGTAAGCATCGAAATGCTTCAGTGCAAAGCACAGGAGCTTGCGCAGGACACGAGCTTGGCCCAAAAACAGTTTAAGGCATCACGAGGCTGGGTGCAGAAGTTTATGCGAAGGGCCGGGTTCTCCCTTCGACGCACGACTTCTATTTGCCAGAAGCTGCCCAGAGACTTCAAATCAAAACTTCGAGAGTTCCAGCGCTACATCATCGATCTTCGTCGCTCTACCAACATGCCACTTGGACATATCGGCAATGCCGACCAGACCCCCGTGTATCTGGACATTCCTATGTCCAGAACAGCGCACAAGTCTGGTGAGCATGAAGTTCGTCTTAGAAGCACAGGCAACGAAAGAAATCGGATTACCGTTATGCTGGCATGTTTGCCTGATGGCCGCAAGCTCCCTCCATTCATCATTTTTCGCCGGAAGACGATCCCGGAGGATACTTTCCCGAAATACGTTATCGTGCGCTGTTACGAAAAAGGTTGGATGGACTCGAATCTTGTCATAGATTGGATTCAACGCGTGTGGGACCGAAGGCCAGGCGCATTGCTGCATCTGGAAGCAATATTGGTTCTGGACTCTTTCCGAGGTCACCTGACACCCGGCGTCAAACAAAAGCTGCAGCGTGACCGAACGCATCTCGTTGTTATGCCGGGGGGCATGACCTCCATTCTCCAGCCTCTGGACGTTTGCATGAACAAGCCCTTCAAGGATCGCTTGCGACATTTATACTTGGAGTGGATTGAAAGCGCATCAACAACACCTGCAGGTTGGCTGAAGTGCCCAAGCGCGTCTATCGTTGCCCACTTGGTTCCAGCAGCCTGGTATGGACTGCCTCATGATTTGGGCAACCGCGCATTTAAGAAATGCTCAATTTCAAATGCTCCAAACGGAAGCGAGGACGACCTGCTGTGGGAGGCAGCTAGTGAGAAAGGAGATTGCAGTAGTGTTGAAATCTGGGTCAGTTGGTACATGTTCAGGAGTAAAACCAGTCAAACAACGGGAAACAGCGAAGAGACGAGGCACACACACGACGTCGTGTGTGTGCCTCGTCTCTTCGCTGTGTCCCGTTTTTGACTGGTTTTTACTCCTGAGAAAGGAGAGTCAAGCTGTGATGATGACAGTGACGGCGACCACTGCCGTGAGGAAGAGTGTGTATAGGAATGCCTGTTTGGCTTGTATTTCAATAAAGTTCTCTTTGACCCTCAGAACTGTGCGATGTCAGTTCCTCGCGTCGCATTCGGGTTCTTTCGGTTTTTCTGTCGCACGCCCGAAGTCTACCCTCGCGTTGCAATCGTAGTTTTTTCCCCCTTTCCACACCCGAAAAGTCGACCCTCGAGTTACAATTGTGGTTGCGTTACATTCTAGTAAATACGGTAGAATGCTGCTTCGCCCAATCGTTTATTCCTAATCAGGTTCATTATTGTCATCACGCTAAGAGGAACCTTTGTTTTTCACACGATAAATGGCAGGCTTACATCGACCAGAAAAGGAAGGAGCAAACAAATCAAACGTTATAAAAAATTTCAAAGCCAAAAAAAAGAGGTGGCTGTACCAATGCAGGGCCTGATCCCAATCTGGCCCAGCTAGAAAAGGGCTGGGTAAATGCTAGACAATATTAGCTAACAAATGTCCGTGTCAAAATTCTTGTGTGCGACTCTCTCAACTGCTGTTTGCATTTTCCAGGGTTTTTTTGCCAATTTACTTTTCTGGCCTCTAACTTAAGGGTGTCCATTTGGAATCGAAGGTGGCCTAGATGTGAGTAACGGTGGATATAAAAGAGCCCAAATTTAAGCTAAAGGGTCGCAAAGGGGAGGTTGAGAAAGTTGGAATCAAGTATGTGCATTATGTAGTGAAATGCCACTGAGCATGCTTGTCACGTACAAGTCCTCGAGAGCAAGCTGGTAACTTGCAAGACATTTTTGAAGATTCGCGCTCTTGCGCCGCAACCCACGTCTCCAGGCGTTCGCCCGAGATTGCGCGCATTGCATTGGCTAGCGCAAATGACGTCATGATGCAGAATGCTATCACTGGTTCACGAGCAATACAGAGAAAAAGGACGGGCGCTTGCCTGGCCCCGAACGTGACTGCAGCACCTACCCCTTTTTATTCCCTCCTCTGTCTGTAGCTGTGGCGACTGGTGTACAAGTTTAGAGGAAAAACATGGAGGCAGTTTTTAATTGCCAATATCTCTGCTTTACATAAGCTATACTGAAAATGTTTGCAGGAGGCTGATAAGCAATTCAATATGTACAGTTTCATCAGCTTTTCTTACCCTCATTGGGCCCCTCCCCTTTCAGTGCCTTTTTAAGACTCGAACATGAATGCCACAATTTTATGCTTGGTTTTGTTCACATGACAATCATTTCTTCATAACGAAGCAAGCTTTTAAATTCAACAGATTATTAAGCTATGATAATTAAGATTTACTGTTTTACAGCAATTCTCAAGAAAAACAGACTAAAAATTAAATTCTAGTACTAATCGAATTAAAGAGCACTTTTAATGCACTGCAAGTAGATAGAACCAAAGTAATAGTTCAGAAAAATCAAAATTTAATCTAAGGAGTTCTTTTAATTTTTGTTGTCCAACAAAGCAACTGCAGTGGCCCTAAAAGAAATATCAATCATCTCTTCAAGCAGATTATTCTGAAGGCCAAATGCTTGCTGCCAGTTAAATTGAACCAGCATTACAAGGAAAACGGGTGTATCTGCGCATCATTTCTTTTCAAAACAATTGCATGTACTGCTTAGCACATAAAATCAAAGACACAGTGAATCAAGCAAGCAGTTAAACACAATGCTTCAAAAGAATGCGAGGGACCAGAAATATCACAAAGTGCGAAACAAGGGCAAACAAACATGGCATGCGAAAACTCGCCAACAACAACACTATACAGGCGAAGCTGCCTAAAAGGTCGCCTGTGCCTTCCACCTTCCAGCGTAAACTGCAAGACGACTGGCGTCTTTACAAAATTTTTCAGGATGAGGTGTGTAGCCTCGTCCACTGTGTCGCCTCCGATCAAGGCAAGCCGCTAGATGCGAAAACCATTAGAGCAGAAATAATAATAAGATGTTGAATACAAATGAAGAATGAATGAGCATTTAAAAATTCTCAAATTTATTGCATACAAAGCACAGAAAATAAGACCTTTATCTATGCTTAGCACCCAGAAATTGTTTACACCCATTTTTTCTCAATGAATTGCTATTTCATGCACATGATGAAAAAAAATGCATGTGCAACCAAAATAAATGCAGCGATACACCTGTCTTCACTGCATTGCTTAGAAGAATGTGCAGGTGCCAAGCTGATCGAAACATGCTCATGAGCGACAGCTTTTCAGTGTGATGCGACAAAGCATGCCCTATTAACCCCCCACACCCCTCCCTGAATATTTCTCAACTGTACCAGAAAGCCAAGAATGATTTAACCAAATTTCATGCAAGCAAACTGCAAGACATTGATCAAGAGTGACAAAGGTAAAAAAAATGGCACAGCTGAGAGATGAAGACCATGCTGCAACTTCCAAAAAATGCAATCTGTGAGAGCAATACAAATGCAGTCATCTCGCACTCCATATTTTCGTGCCTGCAGGTTCCCGGAAAAGTTCAATTTTCTAGGCAGGTACTTTTAATTTTCTTTACTTGAAGCAGCCATAAACTTAAGTGCAAGCATACTGCAGAGCTGCCAACCTGGCGATATCAAAAATCAGGAAAATTTATTCATGCTATTTAGGGAGCGGGGGGGGGGGGTGGAGGCATTGCATTAACCTGTGTCGAGTCCTTCACGGCAGGGACTTTGCTGTCTACGCTAGCACCGTGCTATGGCAGCCACTTGAGAAGGCTCACTGGAAAATCTGCACCTACTCTACTGAAAACTAAACATTTTGACAGATTTGCCTGTCTGGTTGGGATTGAAGACATAACGAACTGCACAACTCCAACCAAAAATTAAAACTTTGGGTCTCCAGGTTGCGCACAAGCCCACAAACGCTGTTGCGCTTTGCCTACCTGTTCCCAAAGACCGGCCGCCGAGAGAAAGAGCCCAAGGCCTTGTCTACCAAATTCCATGCGCCGACTGCGACGCAAGCTACATCGGCGAAACCAAAAATTTCAAAGAAAGAATTCGGCAACATACAAACGACGTCCGCAAATTCGCAAGAGAACGCAATCTAGCTGCCAACCATTTATTTATTTATTTATTTATTTGTGATACCCTCAAGGTACAAAGTACATTTCAGAGGGGAAGGGCAGTTGTTAACAAGAAAAATAAACAAAGCACAATTCATACAAAACTATAGAACAACGGAGGCAGGATAAAAAGAAGTGAGCAAAATGAACACGGAACAGATTAATAAAATAGTTTAAGAACAATACTAATAGCGTGGAGAACACAACACTCCAATAAAATATAAAAGCGATCATTATGTAATCAGAGTGGTAAGTATTCTTCTAAATTGAGTTGAATCAGTGATGCTAGTTAATGATGCTGCTGTAGGGAATTCCATTCTTTAGAAGTTAGCGGAAAATATGATTGCGCACATGTCACTGTGTTACAATGAGGCACTGTGACCTTGTGTTGATGATCACGACGGTGAGAAATGAACGGTGCTGGTTGAATCCATCGAGAGCGAAGTTGAAAATTTGAGTAGAAAATCTTATGGAATAGGCAGATGCGGAAGTGCTTACGGGCGGGTAGCTAGGGGCAGGACTCCGAGGACTCCGACCATAGAATCAACTTCAAAGAAAACCCGCATCCTCGGAACCGAAACAAATTAGCACAAAAGGCTCCTTCTGGAATCCTGGCATATCCATACCACCCCGAACGATATCAACAGCACAAAAGGAAACCTGCCCCCAGTATATGCCCAGGGACTTCGCTCTTCAACTCAACGAAAAAAAGTCGCCATTCACTACCCTCCTGCAGTGCGCCAGCGTGACTAACAGCCTAAACCCCCCTCCCCCTCCCCAGCGCCTTTCGCGTCACAGCTGTCGTTCCTTTGACGTCCCCTTCCCCTCCATACTTAAAGGACGCTAGCTACTGCCCTCAGTCACCCCTGATGAAGGAGCCGAGTCGGCTTCGAAACGCTGGGTTAAAGTTAAAATTTTTGGTTGGAGTTGCGCAGTTTATTATAAACCTCCTCTACTGCAGCCTTCTAGAATGCTGTACCCATGCTGTACCACAAAAGAAGCCATAGCCACTTTAGCTTTGGCTTGAAGCTGTACTGAGGGTGATTCTGAGTTCATCTTTTCACCGCGTGAACTAAAGCACCAAGTAACCACATAATTTTGAATAACCAGTGAACACTCTGCCGACAGATACAATGCTGATTGCAGAATTTCCATGTTTACGAATCAGATTATAAAACTTGCAATGAGAAAAACATTTCTTTACAAGAACCGCTAAAAAGCCTGGCTTACCAGAACAGCCCTTCTGTCAAGGTCTCCAAGGATTTCTTCTAGCTCCTCAACATCTCCCATGGAACTCAATGGGACCAGCTCTTCTCCAAGACAATGCTGCAGAACAGCTGCGTGATTCCCTTTGAGCTCTTTGATGTCAGCTCTGATCTCCATCAGGAGGTGCACTGTCCGACTATTTGAAGCCTGAAATGTTCAAAATACATGATTACAGAAAGACTGCACATATCCCCCTGAGTGCTTTGGTATGGCTAAAGGTATCACAATTTGGCTTACCAAACACGGATTGCATAGCACAGAAATAATTTTTTTTAAATTCGGTGCCATTTGAAAATGGTCAGTATCCCCGAGATGAACGCACTAGTTGCTGCACTACAAAGTACTAGTTACAGTTGTCGAGTGTTTTTGAGGGAAAAAAAAGTAGAACACGACTGCATTACTGGGTCCCATTCGCATCACGCATTCATTAGGTCTACCTTTATCCAGCTTGAACCCAACAAGCTTCTCAGCTTGATAGAGCAGCTGTGTATTCTGAAAAGGTTCGAGGTTTTTGATATGAGCAGAAACGCATGTCCACTCCTGATTTTGAGAGCGCACTGCACAACATAATCTGCTTGTGACCTGTAGTAAACTGTCAAAACAGCCAACAGAGAAAAAGAGAAAGCTTCGTGGCCTGTGGGTAGCGTGCCTGTCTCACAGGATTCAATTCCCACTACCACCTCTCAGAGAAATTTGGTGTATCTGAACATTGCTGAGCTGTTCCTGAATTTTTTTATTTATCCGTTCCATTAGGATTTTCCACCCCCGGCCAACGCCACTGCAGAGTTTTCTGTGACAAAGGATCGATAACACTGTTGCATTAAAAAATCAGAAATAATGTGGGGCCTGGACAGCAGTTAATGTGGTCACTGTGATGACCGCGTTACATGCTATAGCCTTATGCTCCGGGTACTAGCAGCAGATATGCCAATTAGTTGTTTTTAAAAAACCATAACTTTTAAATTTCTGAGACTGAAATATCGCCCCCCATATCACAGCTTATGGAACTTCTCTGGAACTGCAATGCCACGACTAAGGGTGATGTCATAGGAAACGACAGGCCATCTCACACTGCCATTCGCAGCAGTCATGACAATCTTGAGAGTTGTCTGGAAATGAAACAGCGCTATACAAAATTGAATGTGGCCCACTCACGTTGCGAGCATGGGGTGTCCATATCTCGTCGATACGAAAAATCAATTCAATGATATATTGCCAAATTCATTATATAATCAGCATATAACTTTCCTGCCGCTGCTATTGTAGGCAAGCAAGCAAGACTGAAGCAACAAATATTAGAGGTATGAACATTCATATGTCAAAATTCTGACTAAATTTCAGACAGCATTTGCTATTCGATTCGCACTTTCACTATAGTTTAATCTCGTTATAACGAACACGGATACAGCGAATTATCAGTATAATGATATGAAGAGCGCAAAATCTGACACTCTATTGGTTATAAAGGAGCAGTTTTTCGTATTCGCATGGCTCAAAATGCACAAGGAGCCGTAAGAACTTCAAGAAATGCAATATTTTGATCATCTGAATAGTCCACAGTAGTAGTGTGTATGAATCGACCGTGCATTCACATGCCGCACCATATAGGGGCAGTACGAACTAGCATCAAGCTGACAGACGCATGACCGGCACAGTGATCGAACCATCGCCTCATCATGCCGCACGCCCCTGCCACATGTGCAGACCTGCGCGCAAGTGGGCTGCACTCCATGAATCAATCAACTCCGATGCGCAAAATGGCAATGCAGAAGGACAAAGTAGTCTCATTTGAGTCGATTTTTTGGTAGCCCACAGCGAGCGCAAAAGGGAACATTACTGAGGACTTCAGTGTTGCATCTAGCACTCAGTCGACAATTGTGAACGCAAGACAGAAGATTGCAGACATCTGTTGACATCTCTTCCAAAGGATTGGTTTGGTTAATGTGAGTTTAACGTCCCAAAGCGAGTCAGGCTATGAGGGACGCCGTAGTGAAGGGCTCCGGAAATTTCGACCACCTGGGGTTCTTTATCGTGCACTGACATCGTACAGCACACGGGCCTCTACAATTTCGCCTCCATCGAAATTCGACCACCGCGGCCGGGATAGAACCCGCGTCTTTCGGGCTAGCATCCAAGCGCCATAACCACTCAGCCACCGCGGCGGCTTGTTCCAAAGGAGACATGAAGAATGATCACCTTGTCATCATGTGGACTGGTGCTTCTGAATGATACGTTTGAGAACTTAGTCTCTGCTCATGACAACTTGGTAATGGCACCTGAACTGACCGACCAAGAAATCGCTGACGAGGCCGATTCTTGCAGATGATGCAAGTAGGGATGATGACAGTGAACCGGAAAGTGAAAAATGAGCTCTAAAAAGCGCAGAGGCTGCCGACACGGCCAGGAAATTGAAGGGCTACCTACAGAAAGGACCTGTGGCCTGATGTGGTGAAAGCTCTACATTTAATTCATTTCATGAGAATTTTGTCCTCTCAAATACTGCTCAGTGCCACCAAGCAAAGATTGCATTGTTTCTTAAATAAATCTGGGCGGAGCCAGCATCCCTCATGTCGTGTTCATTTCTGCTCTCCAACACAGAACAAAGAGCGATATTTCGCATGCTTATACCAAGCTCTGAATTCAACAATTGTGCGTTATTGCACCTTTCTGTTGTCCCCCTGAGAGCAGCCTTTGCTTGGGTTTATTTGCAGACTTTTGCAGATTTTTAGAACGATTGTTGGGTATAACAAATTTTAGGCCAAAATTAGGCTTAGTTATAACGAGATATTGGACTCTATTCGAACCTCTTTGGTCAGAAATTATGAATTTCTGGTTCATCTAAACTGGCAGTGCAACATCGCGACATTCTCAGACAGCAGTATCTTGCACATATGAATGGAGCCTACAGCCATTGACATCAATGAAAGCATAGAGAATTTTTTTATGTCGATCAATGTAAAATAATGATGTCATCATTGAGATAATTGATTAGAAAGATAGTGGGATGCAAACCTATGAGCGCCGAATATCATGTTCGGTGCTCTATCAACTCCGCTAAGACGACAGCTGTTAAATCTTCTTCCGTAGGTATTTGCTGCAGGTAACCTATCGTTGAGAATTTCCCCAGCACCACCCTTTTCAGTAGTTACAGACATGTATGTTCAGTAGCTAGTGTCGCATGGAACATGATCCGCCGGGAGAGTGGAAGTTGTGCGATAACCCTCTTGCACTACCCATGGCAGCAAGGCTGCCAGAATCGAGGCCCTTTTATTAGAACAAGGGCCTTTACTAACGCTAAAGTGTTAGAGGCTTCATTCTCCAGAAAATCCGGTGTCGTCAGCGTTGTCAAAGAAAAATTATGGCCATGACTATGGCAGGTGGTCGTGTACATGTGACATGGCCGGGACTGATTTGGCGGCAGCTTGTGTGTCCTCAGGAGGCCACATGACATGGCAGGAGCTGCCAATGCGGGCTTATCAAGGTAAACTTCGAGATCGGAGCGTGAGATAGAAATCAAACCCACTGGGACCTTTTCATCCAAAGTAAAACATGGTACTTCTAGTCAACACAGGCATGTTAGTGTCACTTGGTTAAAACGAGGCTTTATAGGTATCTATGCAGGTGGTATTCCACATAATAGGGTAGCTTACTACTGTATGTAACTGAGTATGTGTGAGATAATAGTGGCAAAAATTAAGAAATTAATTAGTGATTAAACAAGCAGCGAACTCCGTGTATGTCCACAAGTATCTGCAAGGAGAGCCATAGACGGGAGCCGTTAGCGCTGTCTGTTTTACCCTTAAAGGCAGAGCTTTAGTGTCCCCGAATTTTCTGGCACCCTTGGTCCCCTAGGTATAGGTAGCGTAAAGGGGCCATGACGTGGTCGTTCTTCATATTGCAGTTTTCTGCTTCAGTAACTAATGCAAGAGCTTATGATTCAATTTTCGAAATTTGGCTGCCCTGGACGCGCTGTATTCTCCAAAAAATACGATCGAAATTGAGACCGGGAGACTCCTCCCACTGGCAGCGACCGCCATATTGAAAGCTCTCGCGACGTCACTAGCACGTGCACGGAGCAACGTCGTCTGCTCTCGTTGCTGCAATATGCGCAGCGAGGTCTCATTCCGTCCTGTACTTTCGCGGGCGATCGAAGTACAGTCGTCCCCCATATATATATGACTGGTACAGCAAAAGCGATAATAATGCAGTTTTTCTTCGCTATAGGTAGGGTCCGGTCACACTATAGCCCGATGCAACGGCGATCGACGGTCGGTTGGTTGATCGATACACAATCGGCGTCGCTGACGGACTGGTAGACCGATGACGACGCCAGCACGATCAACGATCGCGTATCGTAGTAATGTTAAAGAGTCAGCTTAGTGGGAAGCAGAAGAGAGTGGTAGGGAACTAGTTGCTATGACATTGAATAAACTTGAGAATTTTAAAACTTATTGGACCTCATGCTAGCCATGGCGACATACGCGATGTGCATGCACCACCGAAGATGTGCTTTCATTCGGTGCCTGCGCATAGAACTGATCGGCGAGGCAAGCGACACGGGCAGAAGACGCCACACGACGGCGCCGCTCGCCGCCGTCGCCTGGGCTTGTGCGGCCGAGCGAAAGCTTCACGCCCGGCGAGGCGACGGCTGGAAAAACTGCGCGTAGCTTATCCGTACTGAAAAAAGCGAAACAAGTGGCTACATATCATATCTTCACACTTTGTTACTAATCAGTGAGGAACTTTTGCCATATTATTGAATTTCGGTTGACGGTCGACCGCCGGCCCCTTTCATGACGAGGCCTAGCGAGTACGCAGGGTTCGTGTGTGCGATTTCGGCGATTGCGGAGAGCGAATTCGCAAGTTTTAGCGCCTGCAAATAGCTGTTGAGCGTAGTTTTGGCTACAGTGCCCTGAAAGCGATGACTGCTTACATCGCAGGACTCGAGTACAATAAGGGGGAAGTGCCGATATATGTGACCTGGTCTGCATAGCATGTGCAGAAGGCAGCCGGCAGCAGCCGTCAGAATCTACTGTGGACAACAAATCTTGTCGTTTTCATTAATTCAAGTAATGTCCGAACGTTTTTTTGTGCTAAACTGATCTAAAATTAAATTTTGGTGACATAAGAGAAAGCAGATACAATTAGCGGAAAGCGCCGGTGTCCTGATCGAAGAGTTTCGCAAGCAGGCAGCATAGCATCATCGGTGCTTATTGCAGTTTTTTCACGGTGTGTAAATGAGTAAAAGTGCAATTTGTGAGCAAGAGTACGTAATATTAAAGATAAGGATAACCCACCTCGCGTTTTATGTTACGCAAACGGGCAGTACTGTTTGCGCAAAGCCATTTAAACAACCTCAACGCGGGGCTGCAATTGTCGTAATCATTGCACTCCTGGGACACAATGTGCACGCACAGCAAAATGCTGCACTATTATTTCAAAGCACTCATTTAGACGGCGCGAGCTATTCATCGGTGCAGACAGTTAAAGCATTAGAGTCACGTAGGGTTTTGCAAGCGGCTTGGTTCCTGCAAAAAGGTTCTATGAGTCGAAGGAATGTATGTTCGACTTACAAACGCGTACATTCAGGCGGAAGCTGTCGCACTCGGCACTTTTCTCTGCTTCTTTCGTGCCTCAAGGTTACTGCAGTGCACCTTTTGATAATTTGAGTTTAATTATCGAGCGATGAATAGCGGACAAGAACTTGGTAGCTAGCTACAAAACGCCGCGGCTTTCACGGCGCACATCGGCGAAGGCATGCACGGCCCGTGCCGCTTTTCACATACGGGAGCACTTGACTGCTCAAAAGCGACCACTACTCATAACTTATGAACATCATCATGCATCATCATCATCAGCAGCCTTACTACACCCACTGCAGGGCAAAGGCCTCTCCGCGACGTCTCGCTCCAATTAACCCTATCCTTTGCCAGCTGCATCCACCCTTTGCCAGCAAACTTCCCAATCTCATCCGCCCATCTAACCCTCTGCCGCCCCCTGCTACGCTTACTTTCTCTTGGAACCCCACTCCGTTACCCTTAAAGACCAGCGGTTATCTTGCCTTCGCATTACATGCCCTGCCCAAGCCCATTTCTTTCTCTTGATTTCGACTAGGATGTCATTAACCCGTGTTTGTTCCCTCACGCCACTCGGCGCCGCTTCCGATCTCTTAACGTTACACCTATCATTTTTCTTTCCATGGCTCGCTGCGTTGTCCTTAACTTAAGCTGAACTCTTTTCGTTAGCCTCCACGTTTCTGCCCCGTAGGTGAGTACCGGTAAGATTATGCTGTTGTACACTTTCCTCTTGAGGGAAATTGGTAAACTGCCACTCATGATCTGCGAGAATTTGCCATATGCGCTCCACCCCATTCTTATCCTTCTAGTTATCTCCCTCTCATGATCCGGATCAGCTGTCACTACCTGCCCTAAGTAGACGTATTCCGGCACAATTTCTAGGCTCTCGCTGCCAATTGTGAACTGTTGTTCCCTTGCTAGGCTGTTGAACATTATCTTATGAACAGCATGCTTCTAAGCGTAAATAATAAAGCAGGGGTCCATCGACTTCTGTTTCCTCAACAATCGGAAAATGGGTGCCGCGAGCAAGTCCGCTTTCTCAAGGATCACTCGGCTCGCGTACTAAGTTGAAGGCTTCCCAAAAGAGAACACGGAAAATATATTTTATTTCGCTAGGCTAAAAAAAAAAAACTCTTCGAGCGACCGCTGCCTTCGGTGTGCATGCAAGCACCTCAACAGCCCGCAGCAGACGACGCGTGGCATGTATGCGCTCGTGACGTCAGCGATCAGAGGTTGCCAGAGCAGCAAGCAGTACGCAAAAGAAACGAAAAAAAATTATTTTCTAAATATTTACCGCATGGAATCAACTAAAAATTGGGGGAATTGTAATTTAACCTTTTGGGAATAAAAGGCGATAAGCAGGGTATGCGTGAAAATAGGCTATAATGGCCTCTTTAAGAGGGTGGTCGCACAAATCCCACTCTTCCATTGGATCACATTTCATTCGCTGTTAAACCGGACATACTACATCCAGCGCTACGGACTAGGGTGGCGCACGTAAACATCTCAAGGATAGGTTACACGCTGCTAATACCTGCGAAAGAAGATTCAACTGCTCAGTTAGTAGAGAACCGAACACGAAATTGCGAAGCTCATAAGCTCAAGCCCATCTGAGTATATTAGGTTGTTTTTTTGTACTTTCTAATCAATTATTCCAATAATTGCAGTATATTATTTCACCATGAACAAAAAAAAAATATCCCCTATGCCTTCATTGTGAGAGTAAATGTGGGCTTAGTGTCAACAGGCACGCAATGCACCGCCCAGAGGCTTGGAAAGTTGAAGCTTCGCTGGTACTTAATAAAAAAAATTAATTAAGATTGAAAAAGAGATATGCAAGCAGGTGGTCTAGTTATCACCATGCATGCTATACACTGCTTAGCAGAGCAGAAAGTGGTTGTTATTAAAAAATACCAAAGCTATTGGTCTGCTTCTTTTGTAAAA
>JARKHS020014138.1:0-76252 GCA_030143305.2 Amblyomma americanum | reverse complement strand
CATGTTCCAATGAAGGCAGTGCAATGTTCATTAAGGAACGCGTTTGCCAATACACAGCAGCCGTGGCCTAGTGGTCTGAAAATCCGCCTCCCATAAGGAAAGGTGTGAGGTTCGGTCCCCACAGCCGCCTGGTATACAACAGTGATACAGTGTACAAGCTCTCCCCTAGCCTAGTTCTCGGCTTCCCTGGCGTGAATTGTACAGAAGATGAGTCTTCTGGGCCCAACTTGTGTAAAGAAAATTTACACTGTGGCATGGCGCTGTTTGGGGAAAGTTGCCATTGCGCCGTTAAAACTAAGCATCGTCGGCTTTACGAACACTGCGTCCAGAGTGCGCAAATCGCATGTCTTCCTACGCTTGCTATTCCACAGCCGCTACGCTGTCTCAGTGCGTTATACTATGCACCCGCTGTAAAGTGTCCAGAATAACTGTGAGACTACCAGTCAGCATTAAAAATCTGTAATTGAGCTTCGGATAAGGTGCGGAAGCGTGCCGAAGCACCTTTCTGTCACATAAAAATGAACTGACTTTCTAGAGAAGCTCTGAAGCAATGCATAGCATATAGCTGCAGGTATGGTTCAGTCAATGTTCGTTTATTGGCGCCACAAATACTTTGTACAGGAACGGTTTTTCGGAAGACAGTTTTCCGGAAACTGTGCAGCAATGGAATATCCAGGTTACTTTTCGCGCCTCTTCCCATGAAGGCGTCTTGTCAGGGGTGGTTTCCTGCAAACTGAAACAGTAAAAAGGGCACTGTGTTACTTGCGGAGAGCTTAGAAAAAGGTTAAACTGCGCACTCATAATCACTGCAATCAGCACTGCTGTTCCAACCCTAAGTCCCTACGAAGCTTTCGCTGGCTATTAAAACTTATCCTTGCTAAGGCGGCGCCCCCCTGGATTCGGGGTCCGAAATTTCGTCGGTGATGATCGTCGCCTTCAGCTTGGTCAACCGAGGAATCTGGCTGTCGAACCATAGAGATGCACGGAGGGTTCGCATTGTAGTCAAAATTTCCACTGTTTATGTTGATGGTAACCGGCGCCGCTGCACTAAACATGGTTTGAGGAACCTGTTTTGGAAATAAGAACAAATTTAAGGTTGGTGGTGAAACCCCAAGATGCCTAGAGCATTCCATAGAAAGCTGAAGCACCGCGAAGTAAGAGGAAATTGTGGTAGACTCTCAATATAGTCTCACACATTTTGGAACATATATTTCCTGCAGACGCTGTTATGGAACGTAGCTGAAGCGGCTGATATTTAAATGCCCTGTGACCAGGCCCTAGGACAGTGAGGCAGGCAGAGGCATTGATCAGATCGAATACGCTATTTGGCTGGTGACACGACCAGAAGAGCTCCTAAAGGACACGCGCACGTGGCTCTGAGGTTGAACGTGACAGCATGCAGTGCAGTACTGACATCCCAAAATCACTTCGCAGGCTTAGCTGCCACTAAAACTTATCTTTGCGAAGACTGCCCTCACCTGGGAGTGAAGTCCGAAACTTCGTCGGTGATGCTCTTGGCAGGAGGTACGGTCACCCTCAGCCTGGTCATCCGACTCATCCGGCTGCCGATTCGCAGAGGCTTTCAGAGTGTTCACATTGTAGATAAAATTTCCGTCATTTATGTTGATGGTGATCGGCGCCGCTGCACTGTGCATATTTTGAAGAACCTGTTTTGGAAAAAGAATAATAATATTACCGGTGGTGAGATCCCCAGATGCTAGATGCTCGGGGCAATCGGGAGCAGACTGAACCGCCGCAATCAAGCAAAAAATGTTGTAGTTTCTCAATATAAGGCGACATATTTTGGAACATATACTTCTGGGAGACCCAGTTACGCTATGTTGCTGTTGCTGCAGATATATCCGAGTCCTGACTAGGCCCTGGGACATTGAAACAGGTAGCGACATTGGTAAAAAATATACTACCTGACTGATCAAATGACCAGAACACCTCGCACAGCAGTCGTGCTCTCGGCTCTGAGGTTGAACGTCAACTGCAAACCAACAAATGTGATACCTTGTAGACCAGACATCCCTCTTAAGAATAAGGATTTCTCCAGTCGAAACACTGTGTTAGTAAAATATCCTCACCGAGTTTAAAGGTTCAACATTTCTACAAAAAGGCGACAGGGGAATGATTAGTGCGTAACTTTCACTTCAACGCCGCTTAACCATCTTCCTGCTAATAAATTCCCCAAAAGTATTTCCGCAACAGTTCCCTAAGCATGACGAAGTATCCAGCAGTGCTCAATTAATTATCTTCTGATGCGCAAATTTTTTGAGGCTCACATTAGTTTAGCCCTGTGCGAAAACCAATTACACCATTGACAACACTCGCATCGTAATGGCTCCGTTCAGGAAGAGAAAGCAGGAAGCCAAATTGACGGAACTTCAAGGGCCTGAGTCCTTGCCGTGAAACACTGAGCATAAATATAGATGCGAAAACTTGTGGAAGCCTTGACGCGAAAGCACAAAGCGAAATTCTAAGCAAACGCGCGAGAAGTTGCTCGAGTATGCCTACGCCATTTCGCACCCCAACTGAATACTTATTTCGACCAGGGCGGCCCTTTGAAGAAGGCGGCGGTGTTCTTCGCTAACCAAGAAGTGGCAGCAGAGGCGAGTGAGAAGATACGTGAGGATCCCCGTTCGCACGGCAACTGCCACCGCCCCACACGTTTCCCCACACTGGGTAAAACGGTTCATAGTAAGCGCACAAATGGTGTGTGGTCTGAAATAAAATATGCGTCGTGACATAGTGCCTTACTATTTGCAACAGCGTGACACACTGTACCCCCGAAGCCACTTGCGGCTTACGCGGGTACACTAGGCAAAACAATGGCAAGGCGCGCAGCGGTGCGGACCACGTTCGGATGCGGTGTCTGCGGCCGAGGTAATGGGTGCATCGTGGTGATCCAGAAGGCGACGTCTTACCAGGCGTGATCGTTTCGAGCTGGACGTTCCAACGCCCCTACTGTTTCGTCGATGTCGCGCTGTCTTGAGTCATGTCGGAGAGGGGAGGTCGGTTTTTGAAGTTGGAAAATGCGTGCCCTGAAGTGATGACATACACAACAGCCCGCGTCCTTTATAGCCGCTGCCGAGGGGGTGGGTCACCTCCGTCACTAGCCTTGAATTGGAGGAGGTTGTTGTGCAAGGACGGATTCGTAAGATTACAGCGTGTGACGCGTTTTACGTAACGCCCTTCACTGTCACAGTGCTATTTTTTTTCAAGTTGTGTTCCTGCCTTCTCTTCCTTCCGTTGAATTCTCGCTGTTGCAATCTCGCTGCTGAGAGAGGCGACCAGCGACGCCGCGATATCAGTTCCTTTTTCTCCGGTAGCTGTTGCTGCAGCTGTTCGTCTGAACTGTTACTGTTGTCGAAAAGAAGAAACCGCACGTGCCCGCACTGGGGGATCTGCCAAGGAACCTAAGGCATAGAAACGCTATTCAAGTTAACATTGTTGGGGCCAAAATGAGAAAGATAAACCACAAACAACAAAAAAAGAAGATGATGACGCCCTCGGGAGAGCATCATCTTGGCGTCTTAATACAGGCAGGCAATGGCCTGCAAGAAAAGAGAAATTAGCTGTGGTTTAAACTTTGGTTAACCCTGTTGAGAAGCGAAAGATTCCTTTGCATGGCTACGTTCACAAACGCCTCACACAGTGCCGAACGGATTGTATGTAAAGCGTCGATGAAATGCCCGAGGGGGAAGTTGCCACCTGCCACGTTGGGCAGGTTGTGATGACGTCAGTAGGTCGCATGACCTGCCACGTGACACCACGTGACACCTGTCACGTGACTGCACTGACGCTGCCCTCTTGAAAAACCTTGCGTAGTGAAGCTTTCGCTTTAGAAAAATATTCCACCTGATTGAACAAATGACCAGAAGACATCCCAGTGGACTCGTGCTCTTGGCTCTGAGGTTGAAAGTCAACTGCAATACAACAATTGTGATACTTTATAGCCCAGACATCTACCCTAAAAAGAAGGATTTATCCAGTCAAAACGCTTTTTGAGTAACATATTCTCACCGAGTTTAAAGGTTCAGCAATTCTACAGAAAGGGGACAGGGGAAAGATTACTGCTTAATTGCCACTTCAACGCCGTTTAACCAACATTCTGTTAATAAATTCCTTTAGAGTATTTGCTCTACTGTCCACCAAGCATGACGATGTATTCAGAAGTGTCCAACTAATTGTCTTCTGATCCGAAGCTCTTTTGAGGCCCACATTGCCTTAGCCCTGAACGAAAACCAATCACACCATTGACAACACTCGCATCGTAATCGCTCCATTCAGGAAGAGAAAGCAGGAAGCCAAATTGACGGAACTACAAGGGCCTGTGCGCTTTCCGTGCAACGCTGACCATAAATATATAGATGGGAAAACTTGTGGACGTCTTGACGCGAAAGCACAAAGCGAAATTCTAAGCAAACGCGCGAGAAGTTGCCCTAGTCGGCCTACGCCATTTAGCACCCCGACTGAATACTTATTTCGACCACGGCAGCCCTTCGATGAAGGCGGCGTGCACTCGGTGTTCTTCGCACACCACGAAGTCTCACCAGAGGCGAGTGAGAAGATACTTGAGGTCCCCGGTCGCACGGCAACTGCCACCGCCCCACACGTTTCCCCAGACAGGGTAAAACAGTTCACGTAAGCGCACAAGCGGCTCGTGGTTTGAGATGAAATGTTTGTCGCGCTGTACCATTTACTACAGCGTGCCACGCTAAACCCCCAAAGCCACTAGCAGTTTAGGCGGGTGTACTGGGCACGACAAGGGCAAGGTGCACTCCGGTGTGGACCACGTTCGGATGCGGTGTCTGCGGCCGGGGTAATGGGTGCATCGTGCTGATCCAGAAGGTGACGTTTATCAGGCGTGATCGTTTCGAGCTGGACGTTCCAACGCCCATACTGTTTCGTCGATGTCGCGCTGGAAGGGATGCTTTATATTTTGTAATAACTGTAGCATTGCAAGAACATTTGGAAGTAAGCGTTAGCAGAATGTTCTTTTTTATGTGAAACTAACGTTCACGATACAACATATAACGTTATTGCTATCTTTTAACGTCAGCGTGACATTCAATTGTGTATCATGTAACGTCATTGCATTTGCATAACTGTTGATTTTGAGAGAAAAGCAAAGAAAATTTGGATCAATTGTTTCGGATAAAATTAGGTTACTACTCGACCGGGCGAGATTTCATTACACCGTAGTTTTTAATCATTTATTTTATTCTCCCTGCGGCTAAAGGACCTCTTCCGAGGGTTGTTGAACAACAATTTTATAACATTACATCTTCCTCGCTACCTTGGCACCGCGTTGACTACTTGGCGACATGCAGGGGCGACGCTCTTCTTATACGAGGTCGAAAGAGCTACCCCAAGCCGCAGGTCGGTGCGCGCGGACTGCGTCACGGCCACGAGAGCGCTCTGAATCTTTCCCCGGGATGAGCCCTGCAGCCCTAGAAGCCGCCAACAGCTCGCGACTCGTGTGAGAGCGGCGCAGACAAAGCAGCAGAGCTTCCTCCTTCCCGTGAGCCAGTCGTGGCGCTCGTCTGTGATGTCACAGACGATGTCGACGCGACGTCGTCACAGACGCGTCACAGGAGCCGACGCGCAGGCGGCGTCACAGCGAGGCGTCGGCAACGCAATCCCGCCCAGACGCCGCAGCTCGCAACAGCAGGAGCGGCGGTGAAGGAAACGCGATCCTTACCCGCGGTTCCGCCACGGCCGGGCTGCGCACGTAGCGAAAAGCATCATTGCACGAGGCGCGTCAGGCCGCAGAAGAAACAGTTGGTCGTGCTCGCACCCATACACAATGGCGACAACTCTAGCGTGTGACTTCGGAGCACGGTGTGCTGTGTAAGCTTCGAGAAATCCTCAAAAGCATGCGAAGAGCAATCGCAACCTGACGTCTTTCAGCTGGCACCACATCGGAGGGAAAAACTGCCCGTGCGCTGCTCATCAGACGACACGCCGTAATCTCGGATTATCGCAGCCGATCCACAGGGGTGTTCGGGGCATTCACACTGAGGATGAAATTAGCGCCAGTTACGCTGACGTTGATCGGCGCCGCTTGAACTCCGCTCGGTTTTAGGAAGCTGTTTTCGACAAAACAAGGAATGTTTTCTTTTTTGTGAAAAATGCAGATTTTTTCTAACGTCTGCATAAAAACAGCCATGTTTAGGAAAGTTTACTCTCTGAATATACTACAGCTTCTAAGCCCTGCCATGGTTCTTAAGACAGTGCAGAAGGTGACAGTGTCGATAACAAGTATGCTACCTGGCGCATGACTTGGGCAGGAGTGCTTCCAAAGGACTCCTGTCCGTGCCTCTGATGTTCAACATCAACAGCGAAACAAGAAGTGTGACACGAATTAGTTCCCTCAAGCACACCACAAACAACTAGGACTTGTCGATTTACGAACATAATTAGAGTTTGCGTGAAGGCATGTTCAACAAACTGCACACGGTATAACATCTGTAAATGAAGACGGTAGAGGTGAAGGCTTATTGTTCACAGTTTGGGCGTGTTGCTTGTTATAAATTCGGCATATTGGCAGCCAAACAATAAAGTTGTAAGTTGGCGCTTGTGTGTGTTTGTGATCTCCTGCTGTCCTGTCACTTGATCTGCGCCATTATTCCGTTAAGCATGAGGTGAAGCCGAAGATCCACTTTTGGTACAAATAGGGCGAGGTCAAATTTTGAGGTGGGTGGGCCAATTTTGGGGTCACCATCGTGTTGAGCACAATCAAACTGGGTATGACATCAATTTTTGGCGAGATCGCCCGGGGACAAATTTCGGGGGTGGGGTGGCCCATTTTTTGGGGGTGAATGGGCCAAATTTGGTGTCTGCAATCGTGTTGGGCAGAGTCAAATTATGTTGGACACCAGTTTTGGTCGCAATCGGCTGATGTAAAATTTCGAAATTGGCGTACTAGGCCAAATTTTGGTCTGCCTGGTGCAAATATGGGGGCCATGGTCGTGTTGGCCACAAATTAGTTTGAACACCGATTTTGGTCCAAATTGGCCAAGGTCAAATTTCGGGGTTGGGAGGATTGGCCATATTTGGGGGAACCTTCGCGTTCGGCGCGCTCAAAGTATAGTTTTCACAGCTATTTTGGTCCTAGTCAGCGGAGGTAAAATGGGGGTGTGGTGGGCCAAACTTTGATGGTGGGTGGGCGAGTTTTGGAGGCCACCTTGGTGATGGGCACACTCAAATTTGTTTGCACACCAATTTTGGTTCAAATAATAATAATAATAATAATAATAATAATAATAATAATAATAATAATAATAATAATAATAATAATAATAATAATGTTTTTGGGTAAAGGAAATGCCGCAGTATCTGTCTCGGTTTGGTTTATGGGGGTTTAACGTCCCAATGCGACTCAGACTATGAGAGACGCCGTAGTGAAAGGATCCGTGAATTTCGACCACATGTGGTTCTTTAACGTGCACTGACATCGCACAGTACACGGGCCTCTAGAATTTCGCCTCCATCTCCACTATCTGTTCAAATCGGCAGAAGTGAAATTTCGGCGTTGGGATTGGGCAAATTTGGTGGCGACCTTCAAGTTGGGCAGAAGAAAGTATATTGGACATGAATTTTGGTCCAAATCGGCCGAGGCCATATTTCGGGGGTGATGTGGACCAACTTTTGGGGCTGAATGCGGCACATTTTGAGTCTGCAATCATGTTGGGCACGCTGAAATTGTGTTGGACATCGATTTTGCACCCTGATAAGTCTGTGCAACGAAATATCCGTTATAATTACCGTTGTCCCCTTGTGCAGTTATTTTTTTCCCGCCGTCCTAATCTACCAGCAGCGTCAGTGACCATTGAAGGACTATGGTAAAACGTTCCCTCCTCCCTGGCCGCATCGTGAGCGATTTAGAATAAAATGAAAAATAATTGGCCCTCTAGGAGCGAGACCTTCGCGAAAAAGTTACAGGAGATGGATGGATGGATGGATGGATGGATGGATGGATGGATGGATGGATGGATGGATGGATGGATGGATGGATGGATGGATGGATGGATGGATGGATGGATGGATGGAAGGTAGGAGCATCCCTTTTGAAACGGGGCAGTGGTTGTTGCCACTATGCTCAGTTTTTTCTCCTTTATTTTTGTTTACTCTGCTGTAAGTTGTTAATACAATTCGCCATTTCCTTTAAAAAAACGTCTTCCTACACTTTGAAACTTATGTCACCTCTCCGCTTTTGTACCACCAATCTTCCAATCGCTTTTTGCTAATTTCCACCGCAGGTTTATTTACATGACTATTGTTATCTCTCAACCCTAAGGCCTCAGGAAGAGTGACTGTGCCTGCATCGACATCGGGATGGATACCATTGTATTTTAGGATGAGGTGTTCTATTGTTTATACAGATTTACCACACACAGCACATGTGTCATCTTCCTCGTTAATTTTTTTTCTGTAGCTGCGCGTTCTAAGACACCCTGACCTAGCTTCAAAGAGTCGGGCAGTGCCTCTTGAATTATCATAAAACGATTCCTTCCTGATCTGCCTTTTCCAGCATCGATATAGTTCTACACTATGCTTCTTTTCCATTGAATCTATCCAATTTTTACCTTCGACGTTTTTAATCTGTCGTTTAATGCTCTTTATTTCTCCTTCCTCGTCTCCGGCAAATTTACTGGCCAGCTTTCTAGTTCGTTTTCGCCACTGTGTGTCAACGCTCTTTCTGTACAGGTATTTAAATACCTTAGCTGCCCACCAATTATCATCCAATTTCCTCAGGCGCTCTTTGTATAGTACTTTACTCTGAGCTTCCCGTGCTTCGAACGTTGCCAGGCCCATATCCCCCTGTACTGCATCGTTTGTGGTTTTCCCGTGGGCACCTAGTGCTAATCTTCCGACAGTTCTCTGATTTACTTTTAATCGCGACTGAACTGCAGCCCTTAAGCATAGAACCGCATTCGCAAAAGTTAGCCCCGGCACCATTATTCCTTTCCAAATACCCCTGAGGACTTCATACCCGTTGTACCCCCCCAATGCCCTATGCTTCATTATCCCGGCATCTCTTCGCCCTTTTGCTATGAGAGACTGTTCGTGCTTTTCCGTGTAGATATGCCCGTTGTTTACCCATACCCCGAGATATTTGTATTCGGCCACTCGGGGTATTTCATGGCCTTGTATTGTAAGCTCGTGATCAGTTGTGCCGTTGAAAACCATCACACCTGACTTAGTTGCGCTAAAACTGAAACCTAGACTGTCTCCTTCGTCTCCTGAGCAATTCACCAAAGTTTGCAAATCTTCCTGGCTATCTGCTAACAGTACAATATCGTCCGCATACATTAAACCCGGTAGTCGTTGCTCAACAACCTTTCCGCCTAATGTGTATGACAGATCATAACCTACATTGCTTCCTTGTAGCCTTCTTTCCATAATTATCATATAAAGCATGAACAGCAGCGGTGAGAGAGGACAACCTTGCCTTAATCCTTTGTGTATCTGGACAGTTGTTGTACTCTTAATTCCTTCCCATGTTATTTCAACTTCATTTCCTCGATATATTTCCTGTACAAAATTAATTACCTCATGACTGACACCTTCGACTTTTAATATGTTCTACAGGAGTTCCCTGTGGAACATATTCCCAGAAAAGCGCTCCCAGAAAAGCGCCACCACAGCGCCACTAGTGGAGTAGAGAGGTACTACCGTTCTGGCGCTTGACTGCGCGAGATGCCGCTAGGAGGCGACTCGCGGGGCGGCCGCTGACGCTCGCAGATTGACGCCAGGGTATGCACGGCACGTGGAAAGCATGCGAGCAGGACACACTTCACCATGATTGGTTCGGCGATAATACCACGCGATCGCGCTCCCACCCAACTCCGTCGGATGGAAAGCGCAGGTCACTTGTGTGGCGGCTGACGGACAGCGCCTCTCATCTGTGGGTACAACTGGGAAGAACCTTCCTCTTTATTTTGGAATTTCGCGCAGTGCGGCGGCTGCATGCGCAGTCTGTCGCCTTTGATTGCATCGTAAGCTTCATGCACCCCGTTTCCTGAGCCCTCTCTCAAGCTTTGTGCTTCGGACCTTTTTCTGCGTGATCCGGCATGTGTTTTTGCCGTCGGTGCAGTTAAAGATAAGGCGGTTTTTTACTTGTGCTAGCGACCTTCTAAATGCCAACAGTGCCCGGAAAACCTAACGGATTTTTCTTGACCTTCGTCTACCCCGTGTCTTGAGCCCCCGTCTCCAGCTCTGCTGTGTTGGTCGTTTCAGCCCCTCGACGTCTTGTCCCTACATGTGTTAGTGATGTCGGAGCAGTGACAGCTACGGTGGTGCTTGCTTTTGCGCTTGCCGCCATCAAAGTGAACTGCGCATGGCGACCCTCGCGGATTCCCACTAGCACTCCTACCTTCGTACGCGTTCTCGGGCGCCATCGGTCGTTTCTGCTCCATGGATCGTGAACTGTGGTTTAGTCATGCACTGGTGTTGACGAAGTGGCTATTGTACTTTCTCCACTTATGAGTTGCACACCATGGAAATCGATTATACAACTGCGAGATAAATTATTTTTTTTACTGTGGCATATATTAGCATGGGCATTGAGTGCTGTTGCCTCGTGGCGGTTTCTTATGTTTTCAAGAACGATATGCAGTTGGTTACAGTTCAAAACGATGTTGACATAGACCATGCACTTGTTTCATGTTTCCACTCAGTATGCACGGAATGTGTACTCAAAATGTTTAACGCACCGTATTGAGCAAAAAGAAGCGCCTCTTCTGCATGGAGGTAGGTATATATGTGCATTGTATAGTATGCTGCTAAAATACGTTTTATTTTCAGGAGTGCTTTTTTTTTTTACTGAAAGCGACTTTGACACGAACGGGACGGTTGTCAATAAAAAATAGTGTGCAAAATATGTTCTCAATTTCTTTCACATTGGCCAACCGCGGCGGTTAACATTGTTGACTTGCAGCGCGAACGATGTTAACATACCACACCAGCAAAGAAGACTACTAAAATCAAGCTAATGCCCGGCCGCGGACGGAGCAGGCGGATAACAACACCTCCGGCCATCTCCGCTTTCGAGCCAGTTCGCTGATATGACATATCAGCGCGCGTGGATGAAATGCCAAGCAAACACTCTCCCTGCGCCAGTGTGTTGCAGTCGTCCCTTTCCGCGCACATAAAAATGCGGTATCATGTTTGCGATCTGTATCGTTGCATGTGCTGAGCGCGCCCAAACGCATAGCGAGTTCACACGCTTCGCGCAGGGAGGTACTCCCTACGCCGCAGCAGCGCATTGCGGAAGTCTCAAATGAGAGAGAATGTTTACAACGTTCTATATACTGTGCTAAAGCACGAACTTCTCGTCTTGCTTGTTTGGTACGTTTTAACTTGTGCTCGAGAGTTACCGGGTTGTTTGGCAATTTTTGGACGTGGAGTGGCCGGATTTGGTGGCCAGCATCGTTTTGTGCACACTCAGTTTGGACACCTGCTTTGTTCCAAATCGGCCCAAGCCAAACTTCACGGGTGGGCTGGCCCAAATTTCGAGTGGGCCATCTTTACAAGTTTCATAGATATGCTCACTTACAAAAAATTTAGGGCCATCGACATTTTAAATGCAAGTGTCTCCAACTTGCGCGACACGCTCGACATTAAGCCTAGATATGCATGCGATTGCATGAGTGCATCGCCGGATGCACTCATGACAAATGCCGGCTGCTTGACAAATGCCATACACCCAGTACACTGTCTCTCAGATCCGTGCTTTTCTACCATACCCGGCCAACCGTCACCAGATGCGCCCGGATAGAATAGAGACACGATGCGCTGCGATTGCGGCGATCCGTTGATTACTAGGTTGCACCCGTTCGGAATACGAGACACGCATTGCGTGGTGATCCGTCCGTCTCTGCAAAGACCCGCGTCTGGTGGAAAGGTGAGAGGTGCGGATATTTTAAAATGTCCACAAGGAACGATTCCTCAGCGTCTCATGGAGGGCGATGCATTGTATATGCCGGAAGAGTATTTTTCACATTCCGAAGAGGGTAGGTTTTATTCGTGCATCAACCCATGTGATTTTGCTCACGCGTTAAACGCGAATTTAAACGATTGCATGGATATGGGGTTGTAGGCACGGACGCCGATTATGCAATGGCTAATTATTACAACTTACCACCGGAAGAAGATAACATATGTAAGCGTACCGGAACCGCGAAAGGTGTATGTACGGTTTAGCTATAATACACCCTACAAACTGGCGGATCCGTACTGAAAATCGTTTACCTGTTCGTCAACAATCTCGACGCGTCTGAAAAGTATTTTGCCGTACGACTTAAATATAACATACGATGCGCATGGGCTAGAGACGGATAGGACGACAGTGAATTCTCAACAACGCATCGACAATTACATGGAAGATGTGTATATGTTGAAGTTTAAAGTTGGTATGAAATATGTTAAACATGGCTGAAACATATAAACCCGCGTAAAAATCACAGACAACTGACGAGAATTCAATAAAGTATTTGCACTTACTAGCATATTGTTTGTATTTACTGATTTTTATGATCCCGATATTGACCATACTGGTAAACATTTTCACAGTGGCGCCCATCGTGTTATCCTCGTCGAGACGAATCCAAAAATATGCGGCATACGACCCTCCGATAATTACTAGCCGAGATATAGACTGTCGAAAATGCGATCAGGTGATCAGCTACATTTCTTTTACTCAGCGGCTGGCGGCCGCTCGCCGGAAAAGTTTTGTCCAGGTGTCGAGCAAGCAGCGCGAAAACTTTTTCGCTCGCGTTTTCAGCTCGCCAGCTGTGATTCTTGCGGCGAGCGGGCGCCCGCCGCTAAGAAAAGGATTTATGTTTCGCCGCGATGACTTAGCAGCTGGGTAAGCCTCACCATGATTAAATCTTAACGTAATTAAACGAGCGAGGTGTCTATCTTGTTGTAACTTTTGCGTAGATTTCAAGTATGTAACTGTTGAAGATCTAGCTTAATTAGGCAATTAGTTATTAATTATTCAATGTCACGTGACCTCCGAAATTTTGGTCCAGGAGGGTCTAAATGGTGCCTATCGTATTCTCCTCATAGAGGCGAATCAAAATATATACGTCATAAGACCCTCAGATTAGTAGGACCGGAGATATGGGCAGCCGAAAATGTGATCACGTGATCAGCTACAATTTCTTTTACTCAACGGCTGGCGGCCGCTCGCCGGAAAAGTTTTGTCCAGGTGTCGAGCGAGCAGCGCGAAAACTTTTTAGCTCGCGTTTTCAGCTCGCCAGCTGTGATTCTTGCGGCGAGCGGGCGCCCGCCGCTAAGAAAAGGATTTATGTTTCGCCGCGATGACTTAGCAGCTGGGTAAGCCTCACCATGATTAAATCTTAACGTAATTAAAAGAGCGAGGTGTCTATCTTGTTGTAACTTTTGCGTAGATTTCAAGTATGTAACTGTTGAAGATCTAGCTTAATTAGGCAATTAGTTATTAATTATTCAATGTCACGTGACCTCCGAAATTTTGGTACAGGAGGGTCTAAATGGTGCCTATCGTATTCTCCTCATCGAGGCGAATCCAAATATATATGTCATCAGACCCTGGGGTAAGTAGGACCGGAGATATGGGCAGCCGAAAATGTGATCACGTGATCAGCTACAATTTCTTTTACTCAACGGCTGGCGGCCGCTCGCCGGAAAAGTTTTGTCCAGGTGTCGAGCGAGCAGCGCGAAAACTTTTTAGCTCGCGTTTTCAGCTCGCCAGCTGTGATTCTTGCGGCGAGCGGGCGCCCGCCCCTAAAAAAAGGATTTGTCCACTGCGATGGCTTAACAGGTGGCTAAGGCTAACCATATTTAAATATCAGCTTAATAAACCATCGAAGTTCCTATCTTATTGCAAATTTTGCGTAGATTTCAAATATGTAAGTATCTAAGTTGTATCTTAATTCGTTATTGAGTTATTAATTACTGAAGGTCACGTGACCTTCAAAAATTTGGCCCAGAAGGGCCCAATTGGTGTCCATCTTGTTGCACTCGTCGAGCCGAATCCAAATATATACGTCACATGACCATCGGGTAATTAAGACCGGAGCTATACGCGGACGAAAATGTGATCACGTGATCAGCTACTTTTTTTTTTACTCAACGGCTGGCGGCCGCTCGCCGTAGAAGTTTTGTCCATGTGTCGAGCGAGCGGCGTGACAACTTTTCGCTCGCGTTTTTATCTCGCCAGCTGTGATTTTTGCGGCGAGCAGGCACCCGCCGCTAAGAAAAGGATTTGTCCGTCGTGATGACTCAACAGGTGACTATGTCTAATCACGCTTAAATCTCAACATAATTAGACGACTGAGGTATCTATCCTTTTGGAAATTTTGCGTAGATTTCGTTACACCCGAATTAAGTTGCACACCAATTTTGGTTCAAATTGGCCGAAGCAAGATTTCGGGGGTTGAAGTGGGCCAGGTTTTGGGGATGGGTGGGTGAAATTTGGGAGTCGGCCAAGGTTCAATTTCAGGGGATGAGGTGGCCCAAATTTGGGGGTGGGTGGGGGAAATTTTTTAGGCACCACTGTCTTCGGCACACTCGAATTAGGTTGCGCACCATTTTTGCTCCAAATTGGCCGAGGCCATATTTCGGGGGATGAGTTGGGCCAAATTTGGGTTTGAGTGGGTGAAATTTGGGATCCACTGCCGTCTTCGGCACACTCAAATTAGGTTTCACACCAATTTTGGATCATATTGGCGGAGGCCAAATTTCGGGCATTGAGGCGGGCCAGATTTTGGGGATGGGTGGGTGAAATATGTGAGCCACCTTCGTGTTGGGCGCACTCTACTAGAGGGTTTCTATCTTTGAAGTGGCACCGTCCATACCGCAATACCGCACTATCGAAAAGGCATTAAAAAACCTGCTGCTCAAATAATGTGGCACATGTTTAATAATCAAAGATGACATCAATACAGCTCCTATCCACACCCGTTCTAACAAAGAGCGCGTCAGACGGAGATGAAATGGACACCAATGACTATTTTGATGCCCAGGAAGACATGGACATAGACGTGGTATCCGACACTCACCATTTCGGAACACACGGGACAGATAACATCTCGGACGGGGAAAGAATGCACTTAGATAAAGATTATGACGGTGACAAAGCTATGGACATCGACGCGGAGACGGCGACTCATAACTTTGGGAAACAAGGGGGTGCTAACACCATGGAAGGGAAATGAATGGAGATCGACTATGAATGGGATCCTGAAGAAGAAATGAACATAGGCGGGATAATGAACTCTGCTCATGCTGGGACATCAGGGGCAGCTCACCTTTTGGACAGAGAAGAAATGGGCAACAATGAGGAATGGTATACACAGGAAGCCATGGACATCATAGCAAAGAGTCGTCGATTATGAATCGTATCGTCAACAACCCATGGAAAAAGACGACACGAGGGACATTGATAATATAAAATACAATATGAAATAATAAGAACAGAATATAAAAACATATTATAATGGATATGCTCTATAGTCATGTTAATTGTAGTCGCTGTAGAACAGATTTTTTATTTGGGGGGGGGGGGGGGCGTACGTGGGGGTTCATATGTGATCTTGTCTTTGTATGACAATTTTTCAAGTGCCTCTTCCAAACTTAAGAAAGTTTTTCCGTCCTTTCTCATGCTTTTCCAAGGCAAAGTGAATCTGTTGAAGCATTTAAAGCACAAAACTTACTGTATAAACTTGTGTAAGGGCTGCAATTTTTTTATTTGGAAGTAAATTTTGAAGGCGTGGCCCAATACAAAAATTAAAAAAAAATTCAAAACATTTTTTGCCTCAATTATCTAGTCCAAATCCTGGGGGAGGCCTATTCAAGGGTAGAGCCCTTGCACAAGATTATACGGTATATGCGGCATTCTACAAGAAGGTGCCATTCTGTGGTGCACGCCTGAAGAACTATAGGAATGGTCAGTACTTCGGGTTGAGCCAAAGCAGAAGCCACTGGTGGCGCTTGTACAGAAGCAGCATCCGACTTTGAGCAGATTACAGGCATCTCAAGATGGTTTTGATAATTCACACCATGGCTCTTGAAAGAACTGGCTATTTCATCGGCAATGGCATGACCACAGATCTGCGTAGAGGCTGCGAAGTGGCATGTGTAAGGCCCCTAACTTTCTGCGCTGAAAAATTTTTAAATTCTGCGCATGCAGAATTGTATGCAGAATCTTCAAGATTTCATAAATGCAGACTTAAGAATAGGGAAAATTTGCGCCGAGAAGTCTAAGGCGCATGAAAGAAACATGCAAGATAGTTTTCTGAGCACACGTGTTGGAAGCTGCCGAGGTCTATCTTCTAAAATTAAAAGTGGCTGTTATAGCTCAGCATCGAGTAATGTTTTGTCACTCAAAGGATGGCGCTTGTTTAATGCACAAGATCTCCATATCAACTGCAATGGAAGAGTGTGTTGGGGTCACTTCTTTCATTCTAGCCCAGAGAGACAATACATCGAAATCTTCATCTTGTTCGTCTTGCTTAGAAAGAATCGGTGCAAGGTTTCTGCCAGTGGATTTCAGTTCTCAAACAGTTTTCAGGTAAACTTGCCACTCAGCAGCTAGGACTAGCGATTGTTGGCTAAGTACAGGCATGCTTGCCAACTCCGTCTATCTCTGGCAGAAACCTGACCTGTAGTGGATCTTCCTTCGGCTGTGGTTGGCCTGAATGTTTGGGATTTTGTTACAGTCGTAATAAGATTTTTAACACATTTTTCTGAAGTCTCAAACTGTCACTCTCAATATATTCATGCAAATAAGGTAAACAAGTCATTTTCGTATTTTTCTGTCATTGTCCCCGGCGCGCATAACAGCAACTGTATCAAAAAATGAGAATTTTACTGCCAACACGAAATTCTGAGAAAAATGCTTTAATCTGCAATTTTTCGTGGCATAGTGGGAATCTAGGTGTCCTTGGTATGTATGACCTTGAGGTCTATTACAAGGCAACATTGTGCCAGTAGCAGTAAGCAACTAAGCGTAGTTTTCATTCCTGATTTAAACCACACAGGAAAGAGATGATCCATGACCTAGATGAGTAGCAGTGTTAAAGGCTACCTGAAAAGGGTGTTTGAGTTCGGCTATAAAATGTCTGTATTATGTGGAGTACTATCTGGATGGAAAGAAATGTGAACAATCCGGCGCCTACCCGCCCCACTGTTGGAATTTATTTTCATCTGACTTTTAACCGGATGCTACGAAAAAGACGTTAAAGTCGTCCCATGATGTATCAAGGACGAGTCTATACGGTCTTTTTGCTATCACCGAAGTAAAAGCGCGGTGAAAATAAATTGAAACAGCGGAGCGTGTTGGAGCCGGGTTGTTCGCGTTTCTTTCCATCGAGGTAGTAAAGGCCACTGAGCACTCATGCTGCATGCAAAACCTCAAAAGCGAGCCGATAATTTTCAATACAAAATGTGATCACGTGATCAGCTACATTTCTTTACTCAACGGCTGGCGGCCGCTCGCCGCAAAGGCTTTTTCCAGGTGTCGAGCAAGCAGCGCGAAAACTTTTTCGCTCGCGTTTTCAGCTCGCCAGCTGTGATTTTTGCGGCGAGCGGGCGCCCGCCCCTAAAAAAAGGATTTGTCCACTGCGATGGCTGAACAGGCTAACCATATTTAAATATCAGCTTAATAAACCATCGATGTTCCTATCTTATTGCAAATTTTGCGTAGATTTCAAATATGTATCTAAGTTGTATCTTAAGTAGTTAATGAGTGTTTAATTACTGAAGGTCACGTGACCTTCAAAAATTTGGCCCAGGAGGACCCAACTTGTGTCCATCTTGTTGCACTCGTGAGCCGAATATAAATATATACGTCACATGACCATCGGGTAATTAAGACCGGAGCTATACGCCGACGAAAATGTGATCACGTGATCAGCATACTTTTTTTTTTACTCAACGGCTGGCGGCCGCTCGCCGCAGAAGTTTTGTCCATGTGTCGAGCGAGCAGCGTGACAACCAATTAAGCCTAATCATACAGCTAAGCCTAATTAAAATTAAATAATGACGTAAGTAAACAAGTAAGGTGTCTATCATGTTGCAAATTTTGTACTGAGTTCAAAAATGTAACTTGTTGGGTCCTATCATAATTAGGTAATTAGTTATTAATTAATACAGGTCACGTGACCCCCAAATTTTGGTCCAGGCGGGCCACCTCGATGTCCAAGATCTTCTACTCTCTATGTCAATTCCAAAAATACAAGTTGTAATTACGTGGGATAATTAGTTCTCGAGATATTAGGCATAATAGATTTTTGACGTCACAATCTGGAAATTTTTAGTCTGCGGCGACGGGTGGCTCGCCCGCCTGGGGGTGAAAACGCGATTTTGCCTCGAGGCTGAAAAAGTTTTCGAGCCTCGCTGGAAACGCGATTTGACCCCCAGGCGGGCGAGCCACCCGTCGCCGCTGACTAAATATCTCCAAATTCTGACGTCACACCCAATTAAGCCTAATTATGCAGTTAAGCCTAACCATAATTAAATATTAACGTAGGTAAACAAGTGAGGTGTCTGTCGTGTTGTAAATTTTGTGCTCATTTCAAAACTGCAGTTTGTTTGGTCCTATCGAAATGAGGTAATTAGTTATTAATTATTAAAGGTCACGTGACCCCCAAATTTTTGACCCAGGGGGCCATCCTGGTATCCAAGATGTTCTACTCTCTATGCCAATTCCAAAAATGCAAGTTGTAATTACGTGGGATAATTAGTTCTCGAGATATTAGGCATAATAGATTTGTGACGTCACAATCTGGAAATTTTTAGTCTGCGGCGACGGGTGGCTCGCCCGCCTGGGGGTGAAAACGCGATTTTGCCTCGAGGCTGAAAAACTTTTTGAGCCTCGCTGAAAATGTGATCTGACCCCCAGGCGGGCGGGCCACCTGCCGCCGCCGACTATTTTCCCTTGTGTTATGACGTATAGTGGAGAGCGACATCTATATGCATGCAAGATAACAAGTAGTGTCGCGCGCCGTGGATAGGCGGCGCTACTTGTTATTATGAATTACAATGCTTTGCAATGGATCTTTTTTTATTGTGACATTCAAATACAAATACATATATACAAATCTATATACACATGTAAAAGCCAGCCTCGCCGATATATAACGAACTGCCTGACGTTTCTGGGTGTCTTGGGAGACGGGGTGGCGAGAGAGTGCAGGACCCCGCGCACACGTTCCTGCGCCCTGGACTGACTCATCGACGGCAGTCGTACGTCAGAACAGCCCCGATGTTCAGACTGGTTACCGCTATTGCGCGAAAGAGCATGTGCCGGAAGGAGCTGTCAGGTTCCAGATACTTGTATTCCACTGTTTGTAGTTTTTTATAAGAAAGGACACCACTCGGGGAGCATATTTGCCCCCGAAGCACGTGGAATCATGTGGTGGCCGACGTCAGGAGGCAAACAAAGTACACCGGCGATCGTACGGGCCACCTTCTTGGGAGAGTCGCGCCGGCGCTGACGCGGAGCACACGAAACCGGGGCAGCTTTCCTCTAACACCAAGCACTGCAACAATAATCAGGCGCAGCCGTTGGAGTGCATCCGCGCCACTGAAGGTCAGTGCCCGGAAATCGCCGGGGATGTCAATCGCTGATCTCGTCAAACGCGGAGTAGCAAAGCATTGCGATTTGCTCTTGGCGACGCTTCAGTGCCAGGGCCGGCGGCTGTTCCTTCTATCTTGGCATCATTCCTACGAGCAGCTGCCGCAGCGACTGCACTTCCCATCTCCTGCCGCGGCGAGGCCTACCTTCGGTGGGCAAAGAACGTCGCCTCAGAAGCTCAGTAATGCAGTCAAGTGGGAGCAGTGCTAGCTGAGCTTGGGAAGGATTTTGCTTAGAATTGTGAGAAATGGCGTTTTATAACAAAAGTGGTGAGATCCGAACACATTCGATTCCCAACTGCGCGTAGGCCAACATAGAGCGGATCGCTGCCTTCTGAAGGCGCGGCGAAGTGTGCAAGGGCTGCGGCGGGCGTTTCTCGCATCGTGCCCGTTGTCTTCAGAGCTTTATTATTCATCATAGCTACTTACCCAATGGCGTCATGGATAAACCGATTACGAATTCGAGATCGGCTCGAAACTCAGATATGGACTGACACCTCGATCGTTTTATACGGCCGATAATTAGTGCTATTGTGGAACCGTTAGGCTTAAAAATGAACCGTCATGCAGTGCCGAAATAGCCCGACATATCGCACGGAGCGACCACTTCTTTCGAGACTCCGAGAAACGAAAAATCTTTTCCGAAAAGAGTTTCGAGCTCCTAGGAGATTAAAAAAAAGAAAAAAAACATAGCTATAGATTTCAGGCTAGACAGTAGCTAAGACAATAACAAAAGAGAAAGGAAATGTGAGGTGATGATGCCGCAATAATCAGCCGTACGCGTAGCGTCGAACATGAGTGCACAATTTTACGCAGACATCGCACTCAAGTGCAACACAAAGAACTTTCACAAAGACGTCAGAATTCGCGACTGTGGACGCTGGTTCCCAGCGTGGCTCGCACTGGTCGTTTTTAAAAAAGCAAGCGATAACGCGGCGCACGCGGAACGAGCGCTTCTGTCCCTCCCAGAATGTTGCCGCACAAAGCGGCAGTCGTGCGCCGCTTTCTTTGCACGCTTCCCTCGTCTACACACAGCGGCGGCTTGAGTCTCGCTCGATAAGCGTCTAGTTTGGCAGCGCATGCTTCCAGGGAATTCTCGCCGTTGCAATCTCGCTGCTAAGAGCGGCCTCCAGCGACGCCGCGATACCATTTCGTTTCTCTCCGGTAGCTGTTGCTGCTGTTCGTCAGAACTGTTACTCTTGCCCTAAAAAGAAACCGCACGTGCCCGCACTGGGGATCGACCAAGGAACCGAAGGCATAGAAAGCCTATTCAGGTTAACATTGTTAGGGCCAAAAGGAGAAGGATAAACTACAAACCACACACACAAGAAAGGTGATTGTCCCCGGGAAAGCAACACCTGGAGGTCCTAATACAGGCAGGCAATCGTCTGCAAAAAAAAAAAAAAAGCTGTGGTTTAAACTTCGGTTAACCTTGGCGAGAGGGGAAAACTTCCTTCGCATGGCTACGTTCATAGACGCCACATACACTGCCGACCGGCTTGTCTGTAAAGCATCGATGAAATGCCCGATGGGCACATTGTGATGACGTCAGTAGGTCACGTGATCTGACACCGCTAGACACCTGTCACGTGACTGCACTGACGCTGCCCTCTTGAAAACCTAGCGTAGTGAAGCTTTCGCTTCAAATGACAGAAATGCTTCAAGGTAGCCAACCGCTCCTCGCGATACCTTCGTCGCCTTTGGACGTGCCATGCTATCACTTGTAATCACGTCACAACTGCACCGACACGGTTTTCGGCATGCAAAAGGGCTCAAATCAGCTAAGTGTGAATCCCCCTCGCAGTGACCTCGATTTGCGATTTGCTAAAATAAATCTGCATCATGTTCCAATGAACGCAGTGCAATGTTCATTAAGGAACGGTTTTGCCAATACACAACAGCCGTGGCCTAGTGGCCTGAAAATCCGCCTCCCATAAGGAAAGGTGTGAGGTTCGGTCCCCACAGCCGCCTGGTATACAACAGTGATACAGTGTACAAGCTCTCCCCTAGCGCAATGCTCTGCTTCCCTGGCGTGAATTGTACAGAAGATGAGTCTTTTAGGCCCAACTTGCGTAAAGAAATTTACACTGACATGGTGCTGTTTGACCATTAAAACTCAGCATCGTCAGCTTTACGAACACTGCGTACAGAGTGCGCAAATTGCACGTTTTCGTACGCTAGCAGCTACGGTGTCCCAGTGCGCTCTACTATTCACCTGGTGCAAAGTGTGCACAAAAACTTTGATGCTACGAGTCAGCATTAAAAAAAATCTGTAATTGCGCTTCGGACTGATGGGCGGAAGCTTGCCGAAGCACCTTTCTCTCACATATAAATGAAGTGACCTTCTAGAGCAGCTCAGAAACAATGCAAAGCAGGTATAGTTCAATCAATGTTCGCTTATTGTTGACACGAATAGTTTGTACAGCAACGGTTTTGCAGAAGACAGTGGTCCGGAAACTGTGCAGCAATGGAATATCCAGGTTACTTTTCGGGCCTCTTCTCATGAAGGTGTCTTGTCAGGGATGTTTTCCCGCAAACTAGAACAGTAAGGAGGGCATTGTTTTGCTTTCAAAGAACTGAGAAAAAGTTTAACTGCGCACTAAAATCATTGCAATCAGCACTGCTGCCACAACCACAAGTCACTTCGATGATTTCGCTGGCTATGAAAACTTAATCTTGCTAAGGGTGCGCCCACCTGGATTCGGGGTCCGAAATTTTGTCGGTGATGATCGTCGCCCGCAGCCTGGTTAACCGAGGAATCTGGCAGCCGATCCACAGAGATGCACGGAGGGTTGTTATTGTAGACAAAATTGCCATTTTTTTATGTTGGTGGTAATCGGCGCCGCTGCACTAAACATGGTTTGAGGAACCTGTTTTGGAAATAAGAACAAATTTGTGGATGGCGGTGCAACCCCAAGATGCCCCGAGGATTCGATAGCAGACTGAAGCATTGCGAAGAAAGAGAATTGTGGTAGTCTCTGAATACAGTGTCACATATTTTGGAACACATATTTAGTCCAGACGCTGTTATGCAACGTAGCTGAAGCGGCTGATATTTTCATGCCCTATGACCAGGCCCTAGGACAGTGAGGCAGGCAGAGGCATTCATCACATCGAATACGCTATTTGGCTGACCACACGACCAGAAGAGCTCCCTCAGGACTCGCGCCTCTGAGGTTGAACGTGACAGCATGCTGTTACATCCCAAATTCACTTCGCAGGCTTAGCTGGCCATTAAAACTTATCTTTGCAAAGACTGCGCTCACCTGGGTGTGAGGTCCGAAACTTCGTCGGTGATGCTCTAGGCTGGAGCTCCGGTCACCCTCAGCCTGGTCAAGCGACTGATCCGGCTGCCGATCCACACAGATGTTCAGAGTGTTCGCATTGTATGTAAAATTGCCGCCATATATGTTGATGGTGATCGGCGCCGCCGCACCGCGCATATTTCGAAGAACCTGTTTTGGACAAAGAATAATAATATTACCGGTGGTGAGATCCCCAGATGCTAGATGATCGGGACAATCGGAGCAGAATGAACCGCCGCAAACAAGCAAAAAATGTTGTAGTTTCTCAATATAAGGCGACACATTTTGGAACATATACTTCCGGGAGACCCAGTTACGCTATGTTGCTGTTGCTGCAGATATATCCGAGTCCTGACTAGGCCCTGGGACATTGAAACAGGTAGCGACATTGGTAAAAAATATACTACCTGACTGATCAAATGACCAGAACACACCCCAAAGCACTCGTACTCTCGGCTCTGAGGTTGAACGTCAACTGCAAACCAACAAATGTGACACCTTGTAGACCAGACATCCCCCTTAAGAATAAGGATTTCTCCAGTCGAAACACGGCGTGAGTAAAATATCCTCAGCGAGTTTAAAGGTTCAACATTTCTACAAAAAGGCGACAGGGGAATGATTAGTGCGTAATTGTCCCTTCAACGCCGCTTAACCATCTTCCTGTTAATAAATTTCCAAAAAGTATTTCCGCAACAGTTCCCCAAGCATGACGAAGTATCCAGCAGTGCTCAATTAATTCTCTTCTGATGCGAAAATTTGTTTAGGCTCACATTACTTTAGCCCTGAACGAAAACCAATTACACCATTGACAACACTCGCATTTATATTGCTCCATTCAGGAAGAGAAAACAGGAAGCCGAATTGACGGAACTACAATGGCCTGGGCCCTTGCCGTGAAACACTGAGCATAAATATAGATGGGAAAACTGTGGATGTGTTGACGCGAAAGCACGAAGCGAAATTGTAAGCAAACGCGCGAGAAGCTGCCCAAGTCAGCCTACGCCATTTAGCACCGACTGAATACTTATTTCGACCAGGGCGGCCCTTCGAAGAAGGCGGCGCGCACTCGGTGTTCTTCGCCAACCAAGAAGTGGTAGCAGAGGCGAGTGAGAAGATACTTGAGGTCCCCGGTCGCACGGCAACTGCCACCGCCCCACACGTTTCCCTACACTGGGTAAAACGGTTCACGTAAGCGCACAAGCGGCTCGTGGTTTGAGATGAAATGTTTGTCCTTCTCTGCCATTTACTACAGCGGGCCACGCTAAACCCCCAAAGCCACTCGCAGTTTAGCCGGGTATACTGGGCGCGACAAGGGCAAGGCGCGCTGCGTTGCGGACCACGTTCTGATGCGGTGTCTGCGGCCGAGGTAAATGGTGCATCGTGGTGATCCAGAAGGCGATGTCTTACCAGGCGTGATCGTTCCGAGTTCGACGTTCCAACGCCCATACTGTTTCGTCGATGTCGCGCTGTCTTGAGTCATGTCGGGGAGTGGGGTCGGTTTTCAGCAGTTGAAAAATATGCACCCTGAAGTGATGTGATACACTACAGCTCGCGTCATTTATAGCCCCGCCAAGAAGGTGCATCGCCTACGTCACTAGCCTTATCATCGCCGTGAATTGGAGGAGGTTGGAGTGCAGGGATCAGATTAATAACATCAACAGCTTGTGGCGCGTTTTACGTAACGCCCTTCACTGTTACAGCGCTATTTTTTTTTTCCTGTTGTGTTCCTGCCTTTTCTTCCTTCCGTTGAATTCTCGCTGTTGCAATCTCGCTGCTGAGAGAGGCGACCAGCGACGATATATCAGATCCTTTTTCTCCGGTAGCTGTTGCTTCAGCTGTTTTTCTGAACTGTTACTGTTGTCGAAAAGAAGAAACCGCACGTGCCCGCACTGGGGGCCGGATCTGCCAAGGAACCTAAGGCATAGAAAGCCTATACAAGTCAACATTGTTGGGGCCAAAATGAGAAGGAAAAACGACAAACCACACACACAAGAAACATGATGTTGCCCCCGGGAAAGCAACACCTGGAGGTCCTAATAGAGGCAGGCAATGGTCTGCAAAAAAAAATAAAAAAAACATAGCTGTGGTTTAAACTTCGGTTAACTTTGGCGAGAGGCGAAAACTTCCTTTGCATGGCTACGTTCATAGACGCCACATACACTGCCGAACGGCTAGTCTGTAAAGCATCGATGAAATGCCCGATGGGCAGATTGTGATGACGTCAGTAGGTCACGTGACTGCACTGACGCTGTCCTCTTGAAAACCTAGCGTAGTGAAGCTTTCGCTTCAAAAGACAGAAATGCTGCAAGACAGCCAACCGCTCCTCGCGATACCTTCGTCGCCTTTGGACGTGCCATGCTATCACTTGTAGTCACGTCACAACTGCACCGACACGGTTTTCGGCATGCAAAAGGGCTCAAATCAGCTAAGTGTGAATCCCCCTAGCAGTGACCTCGATTTGCGATTTGCTAAAATAAATCTGCATCATGTTCCAATGAACGCAGTGCAATGTTCATTAAGGAACGGTTTTGCCAATACACTACAGCTGTGGCCTAGTGGTCTGAAAATCCGCCTCCCATAAGGAAAGGTGTGAGGTTCGGTCCCCACAACCGCCTGGTATACAACAGTGATACAGTGTACAAGCTCTCCCCTAGCCTAGTGCTCGGCTTCCCTGGCGTGAATTGCACAGAAGATGAGTCTTCTGGGCCCAACTTGTGTAAAGAAAATTACACTGTGACATGGTGCTGTTTGGGGAAAGTTGCCATTGCGCAGTTAAAACTCAGCATCGTCACCTTTACGAACACTGCGCCCAGACTGCGCAAATTGCACGTTTTCCTACGCTTGCTATTCCACAGCTGTCCCAGTGTGTTATATACTATCCATCCGGTGCAAAGTGTGCCCAAAAACTTTGACGCTACGAGTCAGCATAAAAAAAAAAACATCTGTAATTGCGCTTCGGATAATCGGCTGAAGCGTGCCGAAGCGCCTTTGTGTTACATAAAAATGAACTGACTTTCAGGACACGCTCAGAAGCAATGCAAAACAGGCATAGTTCAATCAATGTTCATTTATTGGTGCCACAAATAGTTTGTGCAGGAACGGATACAACATATAACATTATTGCTATTTTTTAACGTCAGCGTGACATTCAATTGTGTATCATGAAACGTCATTGCATTTGCATAACTGTTGATTTTGAGAGAAAAGGAAAGAAAATTTGGATCAATTGTTTCGGATAAAATTAGGTTACTACACGACCGGGCGAGATTTCATTACACCGTAGTTTTTAATCATTCATTTTATTCTCCCTACGGCTATAGGACCACTTCCGAGAGTTGTTGAACAACAATTTTATAACATTACATCTTCCTCGCTACCTTGGTACCGCGTTGACTAATTGGCGACATGCAGTTGCGACACTCAGTTACACGAGCTCGAAAGAGTTACCCCAAACCGCAAGTCGTTGCGCCCGGACTGCGTCACGGCCACGAGAGCGCTCTGAATCTTTCCCCGCGATGAGCCCTGCAGCCCTAGAAGCCGCCAACAGCTCGCGACTCGTGTGAGAGCGGCGCAGATAAAGCAGCAGAGCTTCCTCCTTCCCGTGAGCCAGTCGTGGCGCTCGTCTGTGATGTCACAGACGATGTCGACGCGACGTCGTCACAGACGCGTCACAGGAGCCGACGCGCAGGCGGCGTCACAGCGAGACGTCGGCAACGCAATCCCGTTCAGAGGCCGCAGCTCGAGAGAGCAGGAGCGGCGGTGAAGGAAACGTGCTCATTGCCCGCGGTTCCGCCACGGCCGGGCTGCACACGTAGCGAAAAGCATCATTGCACGAGGCGTGTCAGGCCGCCGCAAATCGCGCGCAGCTGCGGAGAAATACAGCGGCGGGGTGGCGCGCGGCCTAGTGTCCCTCAACAGTCGCTTATAATGGGCGATTCACACGACGGTCCGTTCGCCCGCGGCCCGCGCATCACGTGTTCGTGCGTCACCAAATCGAGAGGCGTGCTGTCGGTCCGTGGATGGACAACCAAGGAAGTTCTGGTGCCTCTCCCCTCGCGGGAGTTAGCGGCGGCCCGCGAAGATGCGCGCGCCAGCTCTGGCAACCACCGTTCTTGCCAGTATTTCGGCTGCCGCATTTCGCTGAGGCGTTGAACTGGCGCGCTGTTTTGACAAGCTGCACTGCGTTCGCTACCATGAAAAATTGATCGACTCGGCAGATTCACGCAGTGCCGTAGGCAGAGCTGCAGGTTCCCTAAGTCCTGTTCTGTGGTATCCGCAGATGAAATCCGGAGATGGTTCCCGCCTCTCTGATATCGGTGGTCTCGTTTTAAGCGCTGCCGCCAGTGTACCGGCCCACGATGAGGGGATGTAGTACGTTGTAGCTCGTAGCAGAAGACGGCTCCAGTGGGCAGCTGCGCAGCTCACAGTGTGTGGTGCTTGTTCGTGCGCTTAAGAAGTATTTTCCGAGGGGCAGAATAATAACTAAAAAAAAAAAACTGCGTTGATGGTGGAAGCCGTAACAATGCGACTCCACAGCTTGCGAGCGCAGTAGCCGACTAGCGCTATGTTGCCGCCGCGGCATTAGGTTGCAATTCTGAAATACGCCGAAGTGCTCTTTGAACAGCAAAGGCGGTGATTGTGGGTGTGCGTTTCTGAAGAAACGTAAAAGCCTCCTAACAGCATCTGTGACCGCCTCTCAAAGGCGCCGTGTGTTCCGAATTGGGGATCACCTAATGATACCACAAAGCTCGTTTTAAGAGGATAGCTTCCCCTGCTTCGCGTAATGCCCGTCCGCCCCGCGCCGGCGTATCTGCGTTAAAAAAAAAGAAAATCCAGTACCACCACAAGCGTAGAGCATGCTGCAAGGAGTAGTGAAGGAGAAAGAGTGCTCTGTGGCGGAGCAACAGCGATGACCTTGCCGCAGCTGATCGAGGCAAAAGTAGAAGTGTGCGCGACGTGTCGGTTTCGAACAGCGGCGGCGTGGCGGTCGTTTCTAGTCGGCGGAGGCGTGGAAAGCTAAACCCCAAATTTTAAAAAGCTATTTCGCTACAGCCTTCTTTGCTAAACTGGTTCAAATTTTCTTTTCGTGTTAAGTGCTGAGAGGACAGAATACAGAGGGGTTGAAGGGTAAGAGAAATGCAAAATGTTCTTTTAAGCTTTGTTTCTTTAGGCGCCACATTGAAAAAAAATGTTAGGCGCATACCTCAAGCGCGCATGTTGATTGTGTTTATATTTTTCTTGCTTCATGAACATGCAGAACTTTTCTTATTTTCTGCGTCGTAGTCGCAATTGTCTTCTTTTGCTATGCATCGGTTAAATTATTCCATTGCGCACAGTCAGTCAGTTCGTCTAGAATGACTAAGCCCGCACCGAAGCACGTGACAATCAATATGTTAACCGTACTTCCACTTGTTCTGAATGAGATTGTGTTTATACATTATTCTTTACGTCAGAAGAAACAGACCCCTTCTATGACCAATTTTTGCTCGGTTCAGCCTTTTGCCTGCCAACCAATCTGTAGATGTTATAACACAAACATTTCCGACAGGACAGTTCGTGAAATCGCTTCTTTTGAATATTAATCGCCATTTCTTTCACGTAACTTTTTTATAACGGCCTTTTCCCGGAATAAAAAAAAATAATTTTTTTTTGCAGCAGGTGAATATTTTTCCAGCTGAGATATGTTATGATGCGTTGATGCCGTTTTCGGACATATCGCCGATTAAACCCGCAGCCACAGTGCCCACGACCCTCAAGTCGTGATTCTGATGTTCCGAGACCGTTGTTTCTTCTCCTTGAAAAAAAAAAAAATGGCCTGGCTTAGCTAAGGTTAAGCCTAGGATGCGAAGCATAATATATTTGTGAAAGGGATTCGGTATCGCCTGCCCGTAAGTCAGTCTAGTCTCTTCGTTGTTTAGCAATCTCCTGGAGGAGCGGGAGTTAAGCAGTAACCGCATGAGGCGAAAATTCGCGGCGACACGCCGCGCGATGGCATCGCGCGATGGGCTGAGGGCCGCCGAAGCACTGTCGCTCATCGCGTCGCCCAGGTTCTGGGTTTGCAAAAAATTTCGCCCATCGCCCGGAAATGCCATGCGAGACTAGCCAATGACGGTAGGCCTTGCGGGTGAGTAACTTCCGATCCGTCTTGCGCGCGAAAGTCGATTTTTTTTTCAGCGGGCTTTCCACGCGGAGCAACAGCCGACGCATCCCTCACCATGGCAGCTATGCAACAATTTAATGAAATGCTCATTAATGAAGTTCAAAAGTAAAGGGTGTTGTGGGTATGTCCTACACGCACTATAAGTCGCAAGAGCGCAGGAATGTCGCCTGGCGCCTCATCGCAGCGTCCCTCGGGCGCACTTTTCTGCGTCACGTGACTTCGTGTAGTCGACTAAAAATAAAATTACTACCTAAATATATTTTTCAATGTTTTTATTGTGTTTTATCTTGTATGAAGCCTTAAGAGCGTTGTTCTACGCGTTAATTAACGCAAAATGACTGAACGATGAAGCGGCCGCAATCGAGCAACACTGAAAACGCGCCGCTCCGACGCCGAGTCCCGTCGCTTCGTGCGGTTTGCGGCAGCGATGGGCGACGGCGGCGTCATCGCGCGACGTATCGTGAAGGAATATCGCCTCATGCGGTTACCGCTTTAGCCTTGGTGGTCGCGGCCGCGCGGCGACCGCGCGAGTTGAGCCCCGTTTCTCCACAGCTGGCGTGACGTCAGACCACGTGCTCGGCTGCAGCGCCCCTAGCGGGAGGAGCGGGAGTTAGCCTTGGTGGTCGCGGCCGCGCCAGGCTGGGCTATGGTTGAGCTAAGTAGTGTCCCTATTATGCTTCGCATAAAAATCGTTTTGGGGAAAGGAAATGGCGCAATAACTGTCTCATTTATCTCGGTGGACACCCGAACCGTGCCGTATGGCACGGGATAAAGGAGGGAGTGAAAGAAGAAAGGCGCCGTTGTGAAGAGCTCCGGAATAATTTACACCGCCTGGGGATGTCTAACGTGCACTGACGTCGCACAGCACACGGACGCCTTTAGTGTTTCGCTTCCATCGAAACGCGGCCGCCGCGGTCGGGATCGAACCCGGGTACTCCCACGTTGCGTTGTCCAGTAACGATACGCACGCGCAGACGCGCGGAGAGCAAGGGTGCTTTTGCTTGTTTTGCTTCAGTGCTCAACTCCTTCCCATTATTATCTGCCTCGGGCAAGGAATTGCACAAGGCCAAACAAAACCTCAGACGCAGCTAGATTTGCGGGGAAAAAATATATTTATTCATATTTAGAGGGCGCGCCCATCGCGCCGAGTGAAAACGTTGGCAGCGGCGGCGCGCCGATGCCTCGGCGCACACCTCTATGGTTCGATACAACTCAAGTCTGCAGTGGAGCTCCGCCAACATTTAGGACCGACGCACAGAATTCCTCCACGACAAAACAGTAGTCCGGTGTTAAAACTTCTCTTGCCATCTAAACAAGAAGCTCACCACGAGAAAAAAGTTTTAAATTTGATATCTGGCTTGTTTAATAAGTCAAATATTAAAAAGCTCATTTCGTTTACTTTTGTGACTGGTTTGCGGAGTAATACAGTACGCCGCGAATCTTGGCCCTGTGTTAAGAACTGCTGCTTTTTTAAGTTGTATCCTACTATAGGCACAAGCGGCAGGGCGGCGGGGAACCCCGAAGAGGGCGGGGCGGCAGAGGGCGACGTGTCGTGTTGACGTCATCGGCGCCGGCACTGGGCCTCTTCGATCTACCGCGCTCGGGCAGCCCGCTGGCTGCCAGCAAGTCCCCCCCTGACAGGAAAGCGCATCATGGTCACATGTGCTGGCGGCCACCCCGAACCAGCATGTCGGCAATCACGGCGGCAAGCTATAGGCAGATCACGGAGGGCAGATGCTCTCCATAGCTTCCCATTCTGCTGCGTCTCGTTGCTACGCATGCGTACGGTAGAAATAGGCCGCTTAAGATCGAAAACAACGAGCTAAAGTTATTGAGGACTGCCGCAGACTGCAGAACAGACAGCTGATCGTGCTCGCACCCGTACACAATGGCGACAACGCTAGCGTGTGACTTCGGTGCACGGTGTGCTGTGCAAGCTTCGAGAAATCCTCAAAAGCACGCGAAGAGCAATCGCAACCTGACGTCTTTCAGCTGGCACCACATCGGAGGGAAAAACTGCTCGTGCGCTGCTCATCAGACGAGTCTTTCCCCGTCCAGCGGGGCCAGAGTAGAAAACCCTCAGCGGTTCGGAAAAGTGAAGAAACTATTACGCCTAGCGGAGCGGTGAATGACGTAAGTAATCAAGTAAGGTGTCTATAATGTTGCAAATTTTGTACTGAGTTCAAAAATCTATCTTGTTGGGTCCTATCGTAATTAGGTAATTAGTTATTAATTAATACAGGTCACGTGACCACCAAATTTTGGTCCAGGCGGGCCACCTCGATGTCCAAGATGTTCTACTCTCTATGTCAATTCCAAAAATGCAAGTTGTAATTACGTGGGATAATTAGTTCTCGAGATATTAGGCATAATATATTTGTGACGTCACAATCTGGAAATATTTAGTCTGCGGCGACGGGTGGCTCAACGCCTGGGGGTGAAAACGCGATTTTGCCTCGAGGCTGAAAAAGTTTTCGAGCCTCACTGGAAACGCGATTTGACCCCCAGGCAGGCGAGCCACCCGTCGCCGCTGACTAAAAATCTCCAAATTCTGACGTCACACCCAATTAAGCCTAATTATGCAGTTAAGCCTAACCATAATTAAATATTAACGTAAGTAAACAAGTGAGGTGTCTATCGTGTTGTAAATTTTGTGCTGATTTCAAAACTGCAGTTTGTTTGGTCCTATCGTAATGAGGTAATTAGTTATTAATTAATAAAGGTCACGTGACCCCCAAATTTTGACCCAGGGGGGCCATCCTGGTGTCCAAGATGTTCTACTCTCTATGCCAATTCCAAAAATGCAAGTTGTAATTACGTGGGATAATTAGTTCTCGAGATATTAGGCATAATAGATTTGTGACGTCACAATCTGGAAATTTTTAGTCAGCGGCGACGGGTGGCTCGCCCGCCTGGGGGTTAAAACGCGATTTTGCCTCGAGGCTGAAAAACTTTTTGAGCCTCGCTGAAAATGCGATCTGACCCCCAGGCGGGCGGGCCACCTGCCGCCGCCGACTATTTTCCCTTGTGTTATGACGTATAGTGGAGAGCGACATCTATATGCATGCAAGATAACAAGTAGTGTCGCGCGCCGTGGATAGGCGGCGCTACTTGTTATTATGAATTACAATGCTTTGCAATGGATCTTTTTTTATTGTGACATTCACACACCAATACATATATACAAATCTATATACACATGTAAAAGCCAGCCTCGCCGATATATAACGAACTGCCTGACGTTTCTGGGTGTCTTGGGAGACGGGGTGGCGACAGAGTGCAGGACCCCGCGCACACGTTCCTGCGCCCTGGACTGACTCATCGACGGCAGTCGTACGTCAGAACAGCCCCGACGTTCAGACTGGTTACCGTTATTGCGCGAAAGAGCATGTGCCGGAAGGAGCTGTCAGGTTCCAGATACTTGTATTCCACTGTTTGTAGTTTTTTATAAGAAAGGACACCACTCGGGGAGCATATTTGCCCCCGAAGCACGTGGAATCATGTGGTGGCCGACGTCAGGAGGCAAACAAAGTACACCGGCGATCGTACGGGCCACCTTCTTGGGAGAGTCGCGCCGGCGCTGACGCGGAGCACACGAGACCGGGGCAGCTTTCCTCTAACACCTAGCACTGCAGCAATAATCAGGCGCAGCCGTTGGAGTGTATCCGCGCCACTGAAGGTCGGTGCCCGGAAATCGCCGGGGATGTCAATCGCTGATCTCGTCAAACGCGGAGTAGCAAAGCATTGCGTGTTGCTCTTGGCTACGCTACGGCGCCAGGGCCGGCGGCTGTTCCTTCTATCTTGACATCATCATTCCTACGAGCAGCTGCAGCAGCGACTGCACTACCCATCTCCTGCGGCGGCGAGGCCTACATTCGGTGGGCAAAGAACGTCGCCTCAGAAGCTCAGTAATGCAGTCAAGTGGGAGCCGTGGGAGCCGAGCTTGAGAAGGATTTTGCTTAAAATGGTGAGAAATCGCGTTTTATAACAAAAGTGGTGAGATCCGAACACATTCGATTCCCAACTGCGCGTAGGCCAAAATAGAGCGGATCGCTGCCTTCTGAAGGCGCGGCGAAGTGTGCAAGGGCTGCGGCGGGCGTTTCTCGCATCGCGCCCGTCGTCTTCAGAGCTTTATTATTCATCATAGCTAATTACTCAATGACGTCACGGATATACCGATTACGAATTCGAGATCGGCTTGAAACGCAGATATCGACAGACAGATCGATCGTTTTAAACGGCCGATAATTAGTGTTATTGTGTAGTCATTATGCTTAAAATTTCAGGGGGGGGGGGGGCACTTTGTTGACCTAAAGTGCAGTGAGGCTAAAGCATTTAGCGCGCTGTTGCTGCTTGTGTCCCTGATGTGTGGTGCTGATTATTAAAGACTACAAAGAGCGTTTAGGCGGCACCCTTCCCGATCGGCGTTGAAGGGGCGCCTGGCACGACTGATCGCGGCCGCTCGCAACTGCTTCCACACCGCAGGACGACTAAGCTTCGTCTTTAAGTGTGGGACGCGACAGCGTGTCGCAGCGTTATTAAAGGGGTCCACGGAACGTCATCGCTTGTTCGGCGCGACGCCCTGCCCGTTGAACAATTCAAGGAAAGGAAATGACGTCTGTTTCACATATCTCGGTGGACAACCGAAGCGCGCTCCAAGGGGAAATGAAATATGCACGCCGTTTAGCTAAACGTTGTTCCCGCTCTTCATCCGGTTCTTCAGCACGCCGCCGCTTCTTAGCTGCAGCATATCGTTGCAGCTTCACCTTATGCACATCATCCGACATACCGTGGAGGATTCGCCGGGACGACTGCGACGAGCCGATTTGGGGCCCCGCTTTTCCACATCTGGCATGACGTCACACATAGGTCACGCTAAAGGTCAATGGTGGATTCTCCGGGACGACGGCCAAGAGCGGAAACCTCGAGCAGTATTGCTTTCGCAATAAAAATGAACCGTCATGCAGTGCCGAAATAACCCGACATATCGCATGGAGCGAACACTTCTTTCGACACTCCGAGAAACGAAAAATCTTTTCCGAAAAGAGTTTCGAGCCCCTAGGAGATTAAAAAAACGAAAAAAAAACTTAGCTATAGATTTCAGGCTAGACAGTAGCTAAGACAATAACAAAAGAGAAAGGAAATGTGAGGTGATGATGCCGAAATAATCAGCCACACCCGTAGCGTCGAACTTGAGTGCGCAATTTTACGCAGACATCGCACTCAAGTGCAACAGAAAGAACTTTCACAAAGGCGTCAGAATTCGCGACTGTTGACGCTGGTTCCCAGCGTGGCTCGCAGTGGACGTTTTAAAAAAAAGCAAGCGATAACGCGGCGCACGCGAAACGACCGCTTCCGTCTCTCCCAAAATGTTGCCGCACAAAGCGGCAGTCGTGCGCCACTTTATTTGCACGCTTTCCTCGTCTACACACTGCGGCGGCTTGAGTCTCGCTCGATAAGCGTCTAGTTTGGCAGCGCATGCTTCCAGTGAATTCTCGCCGTTGCAATCACGCTGCTAAGAGCGGCCACCAGCGACGCCGCGATACCATTTCGTTTCTCTCCGGTAGCTGTTGCTGCTGTTCGTCGGAACTGTTGCTCTTGCCCTGAAAAGAAACCGCACGTGCCCGCACTGGGGATCGACCAAGGAACCGAAGGCATAGAAAGCCTATACAAGTCAACATTGTTAGGGCCAAAAGGAGAAGGATAAACTACAAACCACACACACAAGAAAGATGGTGTTGCCCCCGGGAAAGCAACACCTGGAGGTCCTAATACAGGCAGGCAATCGTCTGCAAAAAAAAAAACAAAACATATAGCTGTGGTTTAAACTTCGGTTAACTTTGGCGAGAGGCGAAAACTTCCTTTGCATGGCTACGTTCATAGACGCCACATACACTGCCGAACGGCTAGTCTGTAAAGCATCGATGAAATGCCCGATGGGAAGATTGTGATGACGTCAGTTGGTCACGTGATCTGACACCGCGTGACACTTGTCACGTGACTGCACTGACGCTGTCCTCTTGAAAACCTAGCGTAGTGAAGCTTTCGCTTCAAAAGACAGAAATGCTGCAAGACAGCCAACCGCTCCTCGCGATACCTTCGTCGCATTTGAACGTGTCATGCGATCACTTGTAATCACGTCACAACTGCCCCGACACGGTTTTCGGCATGCAAAAGGGCTCAAATCAGCTAAGTGTGAATCCCCCTCTCAGTGACCTCGATTTGCGATTTGCTAAAATAAATCTGCATCATGTTCCAATGAACGCAGTGCAATGTTCATTAAGGAACGGTTTTGCCAATACACAACAGCCGTGGCCTAGTGGTCTGAAACTCCGCCTCCCATGAGGAAATGTGTGAGGTTCGGTCCCCACAGCCGCCTGGTATACAACAATGATACAGTATACAAGCTCTCCCCTAGCGTAGTGCTCGGCTTCCCTGGCGTGAATTGTACAGAAGATGAGTCTTCTGGGCCCAACTTGTGTAAAGAAAATTACACTGTGACATGGCGCTGTTTGGCCATTAAAACTCAGCATCGTCAGCTTTACGAACACAGCGTACAGAGTGCGCAAATTGCACGTCTTCTTACGCTTGCTATTCCACAGCCACTACGCTGTCTCAGTGCGTTATACTATGCACCCGCTGTAAAGTGTCCAGAATAACTGTGAGACTACCAGTCAGCATTAAAAATCTGTAATTGAGCTTCGGATAAGGTGCGGAAGCGTGCCGAAGCACCTTTCTGTCACATAAAAATGAACTGACTTTCTAGAGAAGCTCTGAAGCAATGCATAGCAGGTATAGTTCAGTCAATGTTCGTTTATTGGCGCCACAAATACTTTGTACAGGAACGGTTTTTCGGAAGACAGTTTTCCGGAAACTGTGCAGCAATGGAATATCCAGGTTACTTTTCGCGCCTCTTCCCATGAGGGCGTCTTGTCAGGGGTGGTTTCCTGCAAACTGAAACAGTAAAAAGGGCACTGTGTTGCTTGCGGAGAGCTTAGAAAAAGGTTAAACTGCGCACTCATAATCACTGCAATCAGCACTGCTGTTCCAACCCTAAGTACCTACGAAGCTTTCGTTGGCTATTAAAACTTATCCTTGCTAAGGCGGCGCCCACCTGGATTCGGGGTCTGAAATTTCGTCGGTGATGATCGTCGCCTTCAGCTTGGTCAACCGAGGAATCTGGCAGTCGATCCATAGAGATGCACGGAGGGTTCGCATTGTAGTCAAAATTTCCTCTGTTTATGTTGATGGTAATCGGCGCCGCTGCACTAAACATGGTTTGAGGAACCTGTTTTGGAACTAAGAACAAATTTAAGGTTGGTGGTGAAACCCCAAGATGCCTAGAGCATTCGATAGCAGATTGAAGCACCGCGAAGTAAGAGGAAATTGTGGTAGACTCTCAATATAGTCTCACACATTTTGGAACATATATTTCCTGCAGACGCTGTTATGCAACGTAGCTGAAGCGGCTGATATTTAAATGCCCTGTGACCAGGCCCTAGGAAAGTGAAGCAGGTATAGGCACTGATCAGATCGAACACGCTATTTGGCTGGTGACACGATCAGAAGAGCTCCCAAAGGACACGCGCACGTGGCTCTGAGGTTGAACGTGACAGCATGCAGTGCAGTACTGACATCCCAAAATCACTTCGCAGGCTTAGCTGCCACTATAACTTATCTTTGCGAAGACTGCCTTCACCTGGGAGTGAAGTTCGAAACTTCGTCGGTGATGCTCTTGGCAGGAGGTACGGTCACCCTCAGCCTGGTCATCCGACTCATCCGGCTGCCGATTCGCAGAGACTTTCAGAGTGTTCACATTGTAGATAAAATTTCCGTCATTTATGTTGATGGTGATCGGCGCCGCTGCACTGTGCATATTTTGAAGAACCTGTTTTGGAAAAGGAATAATAATATTACCGGTGGTGAGATCCCCAGATGCTAGATGCTCGGGGCAATCGGGAGCAGACTGAACCGCCGCAATCAAGCAAAAAATGTTGTAGTTTCTCAATATAAGGCGACATATTTTGGAACATATACTTCCGGGAGACCCAGTTACGCTATGTTGCTGTTGCTGCAGATATATCCGAGTCCTGACTAGGCCCTGGGACATTGAAACAGGTAGCGACATTGGTAAAAAATATACTACCTGACTGATCAAATGACCAGAACACCTCGCAAAGCAGTCGTGCTCTCGGCTTTGAGGTTGAACGTCAACTGCAAACCAACAAATGTGATACCTTGTAGACCAGACATCCCTCTTAAGAATAAGGATTCCCCCAGTCGAAACACTGTGTTAGTAAAATATCTTCACCGAGTGTAAAGGTTCAACATTTCTACAAAAAGGCGACAGGGGAATGATTAGTGCGTAACTTTCACTTCAACGCCGCTTAACCATCTTCCTGCTAATAAATTCCCAAAAAGTATTTCCGCAACAGTTCCCTAAGCATGACGAAGTATCCAGGAGTGCTCAATTAATTATCTTCTGATGCGAAAATTTTTTGAGGCTCACATTAGTTTAGCCTTCAACAAAAACCAATTACACCATTGACAACACTCGCATCGTAATGGCTCCGTTCAGGAAGAGAAAGCAGGAAGCCAAATTGACGGAACTTCAAGGGCCTGAGTCCTTGCCGTGAAACACTGAGCATAAATATAGATGCGAAAACTTGTGGAAGTCTTGACGCGAAAGCACAAAGCGAAATTCTAAGCAAACGCGCGAGAAGTTGCCCGAGTATGCCTACGCCATTTCGCACCCCAACTGAATACTTATTTCGGCCAGGGCGGCCCTTTGAAGAAGGCGGCGGTGTTCTTCGCTAACCAAGAAGTGGCAGCAGAGGCGAGTGAGAAGATACGTGAGCGTCAATGTTCGCACGGCAACTGCCACCGCACCACACGTTTCCCCAGACAGGATAAAACGGTTCATAGTAAGCGCACAAATGGTGTGTGGTCTGAAATGAAATATGCGTCGTGACATAGTGCCTTACTATTTACAACAGCGTGACACGCTGAACCCCCGAAGCCACTTGCGGCTTACGCGGGTACGCTAGGCACAACAAGGGCAAGGTGCACTCCGCTGCGGACCACGTTCTGATGCGGTGTCTGCGGCCGAGGTAATGGGTGCATCGTAGTGATCCAGAAGGCGACGTCTTACCAGGCGTGATCGTTTCGAGCTGGACGTTCCAACGCCCATACTGTTTCGTCGATGTCGCGCTGTCTTGAGTCATGTCGGAGAGGGGAGGTCGGTTTTTGGAAAATGCGTGCCCTGAAGTGATGACATACACAACAGCCCGCGTCCTTTATAGCCGCTGCCGAGGGGGTGGGTCACCTCCGTCACTAGCCTTGAATTGGAGGAGGTTGTCGTGCAAGGACGGATTCGTAAGATTACAGCTTGTGACGCGTTTTACGTAACGCCCTTCACTGTCACAGTGCTTTTTTTTTTTTCAAGTTGTGTTCCTGCCTTTTCTTCCTTCCGTTGAATTCTCGCTGTTGCAATCTCGCTGCTGCGAGAGGGGACCAGCGACGCCGCGATATCAGTTCCTTTTTCTCCGGTAGCTGTTGATGCAGCTGTTCGTCTGAACTGTTACTCTTGTCGAAAAGAAGAAACCGCACGTGCCCGCACTGGGGGATCTGCCAATGAACTTAAGGCATAGAAAGGCTATTCAAGTTAACATTGTTGGGGCGAAAATGAGAAGGATAAACCACAAACAACAAAAAAGAAGATGATGACGCCCTCGGGGGAGCAACATCTTGGCGTCTTAATACAGGCAGGCAATGGCCTGCAAGAAAAGAGAAATTAGCTGTGGTTTAAACTTTGCTTAACCCTGGTGAGAAGCGAAAGATTCCTTTGCATGGCTACGGTCACAAACGCCTCACACAGTGCCGAACGGTTTGTATGTAAAGCGTCGATGAAATGCCCGAGGGGGAAGTTGCCACCTGCCACGTTGGTCAGGTTGTGATGACGTCAGTAGGTCGCATGACCTGCCACGTGACACCACGTGACACCTGTCACGTGACTGCACTGACGCTGCCCTCTTGAAAAACCTTGCGTAGTGAAGCTTTCGCTTTAAAAAAAGTTCCACCTGATGGATCAAATGACCAGAAGACATCCCAGTGGACTCGTGCTCTTGGCTCTGAGGTTGAAAGTCAACTGCAGGACAACAAATGTGATACCTTATAGCCCTGACATCTACCCTAAAAAGAAGGATTTATCCAGTCAAAACGCTGTTTGAGTAACATATTCTCACCGAGTTTAAAGGTTCAGCAATTCTACAAAAAGGGGACAGGGGAAAGATTACTGCTTAATTGCCACTTCAACGCCGTTTAACCAACATTCTGTTAATAAATTCCTTTAGAGTATTTGCTCTACTGTCCACCAAGCATAACGATGTATCTAGGAGTGTTCAACTAATTCTCTTCTGATCCGAAGCTCTTTTGGGGCCCACATTAGTTTAACCCTGAACTAAAGCCAATCACATCATTGACAACACTCTCATAGTAATGGCTCCGTTCAGGAAGAGAAAACAGGAAGCCAAATTGACGGGACTTCAAGGGCCTGTGCCCTTTCCGTACAACGCTGACCATAAATATATAGATGGGAAAACTTGTGGACGTCATGACGCGAAAGCACAAAGCGAAATTCTAAGCAAACGCACGAGAAGTTGCCCAAGTCAGCCTACGCCATTTAGCACCTCGACTGAATACTTATTTCGACCACGGCAGCCCTTCGATGAAGGCGGCGCGCACTCGGTGTTCTTCGCCAACCACGAAGTCGCACCAGAGGCGAGTGAGAAGATACTTGAGGTCCCCGGTCGCACGGCAACTGCCACCGCTCCACACGTTTCCCCAGACAGGGTAAAACAGTTCACGTAAGCGCACAAGCGGCTCGTGGTTTGAGATGAAATGTTTGTCGCGCTGTACCATTTACTACAGCGTGCCACGCTAAACCCCCAAAGCCACTCGCAGTTTAGGCGGGTATACTGGACACGACAAGGGCAAGGTGCACTCCGGTGTGGACCACGTTCGGATGCGGTGTCTGCGGCCGAGGTAATGGGTGCGTCGTGGTGATACAGAAGGCGACGTCTTACCAGGCGTGATCGTTTCGAGCTGGACGTTCCAACGCCCATACTGTTTCGTAGATGTCGAGCTGGAAGGGATGCATTATATATGGTAATAACTGTAGCATTACAAGAACATTTGGAAGTAAGCGTTAGCAGAATGTTCTCTTTTAATGTGAAACTAACGTTCACGATACAACATATAACGTTATTGCTATCTTTTAACGTCAGCGTGACATTCAATTGTGTATCGTGTAACGTTACTGCAATTTGTATAACGGTTGATTTTGAGAGAAAAGGAAAGAAACTTTTGATAAGTTGATTCGGATAAAATTAGGTTACTACACGACCGGGCGAGATTTCATTGCACCGTAGTTTTTAGTCATTTATTTTATTCTCCCTACGGCTAAAGGACCTCTTCCGAGGGTTGTTGAACAACAATTTTATAACATTACATCTTCCTCGCTAACTTGGCACCGCGTTGACTACTCGGCGACCTGCAGTGGCGACGCTCTTCTTACACGAGCTCGAAAGAGCTACCCCAAGCCGCAGGTCGGTGCGCGCGGACTGCGTCACGGCCACGAGAGCGCTCTGAATCTTTCCCCGGGATGAGCCCTGCAGCCCTAGGAGCCGCGAACAGCTCGCGACTCGTGTGAGAGCGGCGCAGATAAAGCAGCAGAGCTTCCGCCTCCCTGTGTGCCAGTCGCGGCGCTCGTATGTGATGTCACAGACGATGTCGACGCGACGTCGTCACAGACGCGTCACAGGAGCCGACGCGCAGGCGGCGTCACAGCGAGGCGTCGGCAACGCAATCCCGCCCAGACGCCGCGGCTCGAGACAGCAGCAGCGGCGGTGGAGGTTACGTGCTCCTTTCCCGCGGTTCCGCCACGGCCGGGCTGCGCACGTAGCGAAAAGCATCATTGCACGAGGCGCGTCAGGCCGCAGAACAAACAGTTGGTCGTGCTCGCACCCGTACACAATGGCGACAACTCTAGCGTGTGACTTCGGTGCACGGTGTGCTGTATAAGCTTCGAGAAATCCTCAAAAGCATGCGAAGAGCAATCGCAACCTGACGTCTTTCAGCTGGCACCACATCGGAGGGAAAAACTGCCCGTGCGCTGTTCATCAGACGACACGCCGTAATCTCGGATTATCGCAGCCGATCCTCAGGGTTGTTCGGGGCATTCGCACTGATGATGAAATTAGCGCCAGTTATGCTGAGGTTGATCGGCGCCGCTTAAACTACGCTCGGTTTCAGGAACCTAGCTGTTTTCGGCAAAACAAGAAATGTTTCTTTTTTGTGAAAAATGCAGATTTATTCTAACGTGTGCATAGAAACAGCCATGTTTTGGAAAGTTTACTCTCTGAATATACTACAGTTTCTAAGCCCTTTCATAGCCCTTAAGACAGTGCAGTAGGTGACAGTGTCGATAACAAGTATGCTACCTGGCGCATGACTTGGGCAGCAGTGCTTCCAAAGGACTCCCGTCCGTGCCTCTGATGTTCAACATCAACTGCGAAACAAGAAGTGTGACACTTTAGTTCCCTCAAGCACACCACAAACAACTAGGACTCTTCGATTTACGAACATAATTATAGTTTGCGTGAAGACATGTTCAACAAACTGCACACGGTTTCCTGAGCCCTTTCTCAAGCTTTGTGCTTCGGACCTTTTTCTGCGGGATCCGTCATGTGTTTTTGGTCGGTGCAGTTAAAGAAAAGGCGGTTTTTTACTTGTGCTAGCGACGTTCTTTATGCCAACAGTGCCCGGAGAACCTAACGGATATTTCTTGACCTTCGTCTACCCCGTGTCTTGAGCCCCCGTCTCCAGCTCTGCTGTGTTGGTCGTTTCAGCCCCTTGACGTCGTGTCCTTACATGTGTTAGTGATGTCGGAGCAGTGACAGCTACGGTGGTGGTTGCTTCTGCGCTTGCCACCATCAAAGTGAACAGCGCATGGCGACCCTCGCGGATTCCCACTAGCACTGCTACCTTCGTACGCGTTCTCGGGCGCCATCGGTCGTTTCAGCTCCGTGGATCGTGAACTGTGGTTCAGTCATGCATTGGTGTTGACGAAGTGGCTATTGTACTTTCTCCGATGATGAGTTGCACACCATGGAAATCGATTATACAACTGCATGATAAGTTGTTTTTTTACTGTGGCATATATTACCATGTGCATTGATGCCTGTTGCCTCGTGGCGGTTTGTTTCCTTATGCTTTCAAGAACGATGTGCGGTTCGTTACGGTTCAAAACGATGTTGACATAGACCATGCACTTGTTTCATGTTTTCACTCAGTATGCACGGAATGTTGTACTCAAAATGTTTAACGCCCCGTTTTGAGCAAAAAGAAGCACCTCTTCTGCATAGAGGTAGGTATATATGTGCATTGTATAGTATGCTGCTAAAGTACGTTTTATTTTCAGGAGTGCTTTTTTTCGACTGAAAGCGACTTTGACACGAACGGGACGGATGTCAATAAAAAAATAGTGTGCAAAATATGTTCTCAATTTTTTTCACATTGGCCAACCGCTACGGTTAACATTGTTGACCCCCAGCGCGAACGATGTTAACATACCTGACCAGCAAAGAAGAATACTAAAATCATGCTAATGCCCGGCCGCGGACGGAGCAGGCGGATAACGACACCTCCGGCCACCTCCGCTTTCGAGCCAGTCCGCTGATATGACATATCAGCGCGTGTGGAAGAGATACGAAGCGAACACTCTCCCTGCGCCAGTGTGTTTCAGTCGTCCCTTTCCGCGCACATAAAAATGCGGTATCATGTTCGCGATCTGTATCGTTGCATGTGCTGAGCGCGCCCAAACGCATAGCGAGTTCACACGCTTCGCGCAGGGAGGTACTCCCTACGCCGCAGCAGCGCATTGCGGAAGTCTCAAATGAGAGAGAATATTTACAACGTTCTATATACTGTGCTAAAGCACGAACTTCTCGTCTTGCTTGTTTGGTACGTTTTAACTTGTGCTCGAGAGTTACCGGGTTGTTTGGCAATTTTTGGACGTGGAGTGGCCGGATTTGGTGGCCAGCATCGTTTTGTGCACACAGTTTGGACACCTGCTTTGTTCCAAATCGGCCGAAGCCAAACTTCACGGGTGGCCTGGCCCAAATTTCGAGTGGGCCATCTTTACTAGTTTCATCGATATGCTCACTTACAAAAAAATTAGAGCCATCGACATTTTAAATGCAAGTGTCTCCAACTTGCACGACACGCTCGACATTAAGCCTAGATATGCATGCGATTGCATGAGTGCATCGCCGGATGCACTCATGACAAATGCCGGCTGCTTGACAAATGCCATACACCCAGTACACTGTCTCTCAGATCCGTGCTTTTCTACCATACCCGGCCAACCGTCACCAGATGCGCCCGGATAGAATAGAGACACGATGCGCTGCGATTGCGGCGATCCGTTGATTACTAGGTTGCACCCGTTCGGAATACGAGACACGCATTGCGTGGTGATCCGTCCGTCTCTGCAAAGACCCGCGTCTGGTGGAAATGCGAGAGGTGCGGATATTTAAACATGTCCACAAGGAACGATTCCTCAGCGTCTCATGGAGGGCGATGCATTGTATATGCCGGAAGAGTATTTTTCACATTCCGAACAGGGTAGGTTTTATTCGTGCATCAACCCATGTGATTTTGCTCACGCGTTAAACGAGAATTTAAACGATTGCATGGATATGGGGTTGTAGGCACGGACGCCGATTATGCAATGGCTAATTATTACAACTTACCACCGGAAGAAGATAATATATGTAAGCGTACCGGAACCGCGAAAGGTGTATGTACGGTTTAGTGATAATACACCCTACAAACTGGCGGATCCGTACTGAAAATCGTTTACGTGTTCGTCAACAATCTCGACGCGTCTGAAAAGTATTTTGCCGTACGACTTAAATATAACATACGATGCGCATGGACTAGAGACGGATAGGACGACAGTGAGTTCTCAACAACGCATCGACAATTACATGGAAGATGTGTATATGTTTAAGTTTAAAGTTGCTATGAAATATGTTAAACATGGCTGAAACATATAAACCCGCGTAAAAATCACAGGCAACTGACGAGAATTCAATAAAGTATTTGCACTTACTAGCATATTGTTTGTATTTACTGATTTTTATGATCCCGATATTGACCATACTGGTAAACATCTTCACAGTGGCGCTCATCGTGTTCTCCTCGTCGAGACGAATCCAAAAATATGCGGCATACGACCCTCGGATAATTACTGGCCGAGATATAGACTGTCGAAAATGCGATCAGGTGATCAGCTACAATTTCTGTTACTCAACGGCTGGCGGCCGCTCGCCGGAAAAGTTTTGTCCAGGTGTCGAGCGAGCAGCGCGAAAACTTTTTAGCTCGCGTTTTCAGCTCGCCAGCTGTGATTCTTGCGGCGAGCGGGCGAGCGCCGCTAAGAAAAGGATTCATGTTTCGCCGCGATGACTTAGCAGCTGGGTAAGCCTCACCATAATTAAATCTTAACGTAATTAAACGAGCGAGGTGTCTATCTTCTTGTACCTTTTGCGTAGATTTCAAGTATGTAACTGTTGAAGCTCTAGCTTAATTAGGCAATTAGTTATTAATTATTAAATGTCACGTGACCTCGGAAATTTTGGTCCAGGAGGGTCTAAATGGAACCTATCGTATTCTTCTCATCGAGGCGAATCCAAATATATATGTCATAAGACCCAGGGCTAAGTAGGACCGGAGATATGGGCAGCCGAAAATGTGATCACGTGATCAGCTACATTTCTTTTACTCAACGGCTGGCGGCCGCTCGCCGGAAAAGTTTTGTCCAGGTGTCGAGCAAGCAGCGCGAAAACTTTTTCGCTCGCGTTTTCAGCTCGCCAGCTGTGATTCTTGCGGCGAGCGGGCGCCCGCCGCTAAGAAAAGGATTTATGTTTCGCCGCGATGACTTAGCAGCTGGGTAAGCCTCACCATGATTAAATCTTAACGTAATTAAACGAGCGAGGTGTCTATCTTGTTGTAACTTTTGCGTAGATTTCAAGTATGTAACTGTTGAAGATCTAGCTTAATTAGGCAATTAGTTATTAATTATTAAATGTCACGTGACCTCCAAAAAGTTTGGTCCAGGAGGGTCTAAATGGTGCCTATCGTATTCTCCTTATAGAGGCGAATCAAAATATATATGTCATAAGACCCTCAGATTAGTAGGACCGGAGATATGGGCAGCCGGAAATGTGATCACGTGATCAGCTACAATTTCTTTTACTCAACGGCTGGCGGCAGCTCGCCGGAAAAGTTTTGTCCAGGTGTCGAGCGAGCAGCGCGAAAACTTTTTCGCTCGCGTTTTCAGCTCGCCAGCTGTGATTCTTGCGGCGAGCGGGCGCCCGCCCCTAAAAAAAGGATTTGTCCACTGCGATGGCTGAACAGGTGGCTAAGGCTAACCATATTTAAATATCAGCTTAATAAACCATCGAAGTTCCTATCTTATTGCAAATTTTGCGTAGATTTCAAATATGTACGTATCTAAGTTGTATCTTAATTCGTTATTGAGTTATTAATTACTGAAGGTCACGTGACCTTAAAAAATTTGGCCCAGGAGGGCCCAATTGGTGTCCATCTTGTTGCACTCGTCGAGCCGAATCCAAATATATACGTCACATGACCATCGGGTAATTAAGACCGGAGCTATACGCGGACGAAAATGTGATCACGTGATCAGCTACTTTTTTTTTTACTCAACGGCTGGCGGCCGCTCGCCGCAGAAGTTTTGTCCATGTGTCGAGCGAGCGGCGTGACAACTTTTCGCTCGCGTTTTTATCTCGCCAGCTGTGATTTTTGCGGCGAGCAGGCACCCGCCGCTAAGAAAAGGATTTCAGAAGGGTAGCGGATCGGGCTAGTCAGAAAAGGATTTGTCCGTCGTGATGACTCAACAGGTGACTATGTCTAATCATGCTTAAATATCAACATAATTAGACGACTGAGGTATCTATCCTTTTGGAAATTTTGCGTAGATTTCGTTACACCCGAATTAAGTTGCACACCAATTTTGGTTCAAATTGGCCGAAGCAAAATTTCGGGGGTGGAAGTGGGCCAGGTTTTGGGGGTGGGTGGGTGAAATTTGGGAGTCGGCCAAGGTTCAATTTCAGGGGATGAGGTGGCCCAAATTTGGGGGTGGGTGGGGGAAATTTTTTAGGCACGACTGTCTTCGGCACACTCGAATTAGGTTGCGCACCATTTTTGGTCCAAATTGGCCGAAGCCATATTTCTAGGGATGAGTTGGGCCAAACATGGGTTTGAGTGGGTGAAATTTGGGATCCACTGCCGTCTTCGGCACATTCAAATTAGGTTTCACACGAATTTTGATCCATATTGGCCGAGGCCAAATTTCGGGCGTTGAGGTGGGCCAGATTTTGGGGATGGGTGGGTGAAATATGAGAGCCACCTTCGTGTTGGGCGCACTCTACTAAGCGGTTTCTATTTTTGAAGTGGCACCGTCCATACCGTCCATACCGCAATACCACACGATCGAAAATGTATAGAAAAACCTGCTGCTCAAATAATGTGGCACATGTTTAATAATAAAAGATGACATCAATACAACTCCTATCCACACCCGTTCCAACAAAGAGCGCATCAGACGAAGAGGAAATGGACACCAATGACTATTTTGATGCCCAGGAAGACATGGACATAGACGTGGTATCGGACACTCTCCATTTCGGAACACACGGGACAGATAACATCTCGGACAGCGAAAGAATGCACATAGATAAAGATTATGACGGTGACAAAGCCATGGACATCGACACGGAGACGGCGACTCATAACTTTGGGAAACAAGGGGGTGCTAACACCATGGAAGGGAAAGGAATGGAGATCGACTATGAATGGGATCCTGAAGAAGAAATTAACATAGGCGGGATAATGAACTCTACTGATGCTGGGACATCAGGGGCAGCTCACCTTTTAGACAGAGAAGAAATCGGCAACAATGAGGAATCGTATACACAGGAAGCCATGGACATCATAGCATAGAGTCGTCGATTATGAATCGTATCATCAACAAGCCATGGAAAAAGACGACACGAGGGACATTAGTAATATTAAATACAATATGAAATAATAAGAACAGAATATAAAAAAAACATTTAATGGATATGCTCTATAGTCGTGTTCATTGTAGTCGCTGTAGAACAGATTTCTTTTTTTTTTGGGGGGGGGGGGCGAACGGGGGGGGGGGGGGGGGGGTTCATATGTGATCTTGTCTTTGTATGACAATTTTACAAGTGCCTCTTCCACACGTAAGAAAGTTTTTCCGTCCTTTCTCATGCTTTTCCAAGGGACTCAAAGTGAATCTGTTGAAGCATTTAAAGCACAAAACTTACTGTATAAACTTGTGTAAGGGCTGCAATTTTTTTATTTGGAAGTAAATTTTGAAGGCGTGGCCCCATACAAAAAATAAAAAAAATTCAAAACATTTTTTTCCTCAATTATCTAGTCCAAATCCTGGGGGAGGCCTATTCAAGGGTAGAGCCCTTACACAAGATTATACGGTATATGCAGCATTCCACAAGAAGGTGCCATTCTGTGGTGCACGCCTGAAGAACTGTAGAAATGGTCAGTACTTCGGGTTGAGCCAAAGTAGAAGCCACTGGTGGCGCTTGTACAGAAGCAGCATCTGACTTTGAGCAGATTACAGGCATCTCAAGATGGTTTTGATAATTCACACCATGGCTCTTGAATGAACTGGCTATTTCATCGGCAATGGAATGACCACAGATCTGCGTAGAGGCTGCGAAGTGGTATGTGTAAGGCCCCTAACTTTCTGCGGTGAAAAATTTTTAAATTCTGCGCATGCAGAATTGTATGCAGAATCTGCAAGATTTCATAAATGCAGACCTAAGAATAGGCAAAATTTGCGCCGAGAAGTCTAAGGCGCATGAAAGAAACATGCAAGTTAATTTTAACGTAACTAAACGAGCGAGGTATCTATCTTGTTGGAAATTTTGCGTAGATTTCAAGTATGTAACTGTTGAAGCTCTAACTTAATTAGGAAATTAGTTATTAATTATTCAATGTCCCGTGACCTTCAAAATTTTGGCCCAGGAGGGTCTAAATGGTGCCTATCGTATTCTCCTCATAGAGGCGAATCAAAATATATACGTCATAAGACCCTCCGATAAGTAGGAGCGGAGATATGGGCTGCCGAAAATCTGATCACGTGATCAGCTACATTTCTTTTACTCAACGGCTGGCGGCCGCTCGCCGAAAAAGTTTTGTCCAGGTGTCGAGCGAGCAGCGCAGAAACTTTTTAGCTCGCGTTTTCAGCTCGCCAGCTGTGATTCTTGCGGCGAGCGGGCGAGCGCCGCTAAGAAAAGGATTTATGTTTCGCCGCGATGACTTAGCAGCTGGGTAAGCCTCACCATGATTAAATCTTAACGTAATTAAACGAGCGAGGTGTCTATTTTGTTGTAACTTTTGCGTAGATTTCAAGTATGTAACTGTTGAAGCTCTAGCTTAATTAGGCAATTAGTTATTAATTATTAAATGTCACGTGACCTCCGAAATTTTGGTCCAGGAGGGTCTAAATGGCACCTATCGTATTCTCCTCATCGAGGCGAATCCAAATATATATGTCATAAGACCCTGGGCTAAGTAGGACCGGAGATATGGGCAGCCGGAAATGTGATCACGTGATCAGCTACATTTCTTTTACTGAACGGCTGGCGGCCGCTCGCCGGAAAAGTTTTGACCGATATCGCTGACCTCGTGTTTGGGGAAGCTCATAGAGAGGGTCATCAACACGAGACTGAGTAGATACTTAGAAGAAAACAACCTCCTACCTAATACTCAATTCGGCTTTCGCCCTCACCTATCGACACAGGACGCCCTCTTGTACCTGTAAAAAGACCTCCTTGAGACACCTCCCAAGTCACAGACAAGGGCCATCCTGGCACTTGATTTGAAAGGAGCGTTCGATAACGTTCTACATAAAAACATCCTGCAAAGCCTCGCCGATACCAACTGTGGCGCAAGAACCTACAACTATATCAAAAACTTCTTATCAGTCAGGCAAGCCACTATAAACTTCGGTGGAATAAAATCAGATCCCATCACTCTAGGCCCGAGGGGAACTCCGCAAGGGGCGGTACTGTCACCCCTCTTGTTCAATTTGGCTATGAAAGATCTACCAGGCCTTCTTTCCGAAATCCCCGGCGTCAAACACACATTATATGCGGATGATATCACTGTCTGGTGCAACTCGGGGAGTGACGCCGAGATCGAGGAGCGTCTTCAAGCAGCAGCCGACACGGTGGACCGGTACGCCAGGGAGAGAGGTCTCCAGTGTGCGCCGGAAAAGTCCGAGTTGCTAATCCTGAAGAACCCGAGGACACCCCTAGCGCAGAACATCTCGGTGTATATAGAGAACCACCCAGTACAGAAACCCACGGAGATCAAGATACTAGGGCAGTATATCCCGCAGGGGCGACAGAACACCACCACTATGAAGAAGCTTACAACATCCACCGAGCAAATCCTCCGCATGATACATCGTATCCGAAATAAACACCATGGCATGAAGGAAAGGGACACCATCCGCTTAGTGCAAGCTTTCGTGATCTCTCGGATAATGTACGGGACGGCATTCCTTAACCTCTCCAGGTCGGAAATTGAAAAGTTGGAGGTACTCATCAGGAAAGCCTACAAGACGGCACTGGGGCTACCAAACTCCACGCCAACAGCAAAGCTCATGGCTCTAGGAGTACATAATACCCTCAAAGAGATGTGGGAAGCACAATGGTTCTCACAACTGAATCGGCTCGCACTCACAAAACCCGGCAGAGAACTGCTCGATAAAATCCATGTTAATCTGCCCTATACAATTGACCAAAGGGAAGAGGTCCCACGCGATGTGAGAAGACGCATAAACGTGCACCCCATTCCGCGGAATATGCATCCCGCATATAACACCGAGAGGAGGAAAGCAAGAGGTGAATCCCTGCAGAAGAAATGGGACAAGCAAATTAACACCCTTTACGTGGACGCAGCAGGACCAAATAATGGAGTCATGACTATTGTGGTCTCAACGCCTTCAGGGTCGATGGTGAACTGCGCCTCGGTGAAAACATCTAACCCCACTCACGCAGAGGAGGCAGCTATTGCATTAGCTGTAGCATCTAACCCCAACGCCGTTGTGCTCACTGATTCCCAGAACGCCTGTCGAAACTTCAATAACGGATTAATTCACAAGTCAGGGTTGTCATTGCTGACTAAGCATCCACCCAACCAGGTCTCAGTAATCTGGTTCCCCGGTCACCTGGAACTACCAGGAGGAAACGAAGCCGCCCACAGGCATGCCCGAGCTCTTCTATACCGGACGTCTCCCCCTGATGACCATGAAGGGTGCCGCGACCTAATAGGCTTAGCAGTGTATGCTGACAATCTTGCGCCATACAGAACAGCCAGAAAGGAGTACCCAACACCACACAAATCCCTCAACAAGTTAGAAGAGAACACCCTTAGGAGACTACAAACCAACACCTACCCAACACCAGCTAAATTACACCAGTGGTACCCTACACTATACTCTCCACAGTGTCCACATTGTGGAGCGGTAGCTAACCTCTACCATATGGTGTGGGCATGCCAATATAATCCCTTAGTTGACCCCATTCCCAACCCCTCGGAGGAGCAGTGGGAGGCTATTCTGCTCAGCGATGATCCTGACCGTCAGCACTGGCTGGTGGGGAGGGCCAGCGCAGCAGCAGCAGCCAGTGGACTACCGGACTAGGCGGTCCACCCACATGTTCGGAGAACATTGAAGAAATAAAGACGTTTGTAATCAATCAATCGATGTCCAGGTGTCGAGCGAGCAGCGCAAAAACTTTTTAGCTCGCGTTTTCAGCTCGCCAGCTGTGATTCTTGCGGCGAGCGGGCGAGCGCCGCTAAGAAAAGGATTTATGTTTCGCCGCGATGACTTAGCAGCTGGGTAAGCCTCACCATAATTAAATCTTAACGTAATTAAACGAGCGAGGTGTCTATTTTGTTGTAACTTTTGCGTAGATTTCAAGTATGTAACTGTTGAAGCTCTAGCTTAATTAGACAATTAGTTATTAATTATTAAATGTCACGTGACCTCCGAAATTTTGGTCCAGGAGGGTCTAAATGGCACCTATCGTATTCTCCTCATCGAGGCGAATCCAAATATATATGTCATAAGACCCTGGGCTAAGTAGGACCGGAGATATGGGCAGCCGAAAATGTGATCACGTGATCAGCTACATTTCTTTTACTCAACGGCTGGCGGCCGCTCGCCGGAAAAGTTTTGTCCAGGTGTCGAGCAAGCAGCGCGAAAACTTTTTCGCTCGCGTTTTCAGCTCGCCAGCTGTGATTCTTGCGGCGAGCGGGCGCCCGCCCCTAAAACAAGGATTTGTCCACTGCGATGGCTGAACAGGTGGCTAAGGCTAACCATATTTAAATATCAGCTTAATAAAGCATCGAAGTTCCTATCTTATTGCAAATTTTGCGTAGATTTCAAATATGTAAGTATCTAAGTTGTATCTTAATTCGTTATTGAGTTATTAATTACTGAAGGTCACGTGACCTTCAAAAATTTGGCCCAGGAGGGCCCAATTGGTGTCCATCTTGTTGCACTCGTCGAGCCGAATCCAAATATATACGTCACATGACCATCGGGTAATTAAGACCGGAGCTATACGCGGACGAAAATGTGATCACGTGATCAGCTACTTTTTTTTTTACTCAACGGCTGGCGGCCGCTCGCCGCAGAAGTTTTGTCCATGTGTCGAGCGAGCGGCGTGACAACTTTTCGCTCGCGTTTTTATCTCGCCAGCTGTGAATTTTGCGGATTTGTCCGTCGTGATGACTCAACAGGATTTGTCCGTCGTGATGACTCAACAGGTGACTATGTCTAATCATGCTTAAATATCAACATAATTAGACGACTGAGGTATCTATCCTTTTGGAAATTTTGCGTAGATTTCGTTACACCCGAATTAAGTTGCACACCAATTTTGGTTCAAATTGGCCGAAGCAAAATTTCGGGGGTGGAAGTGGGCCAGGTTTTGGGGGTGGGTGGGTGAAATTTGGGAGTCGGCCAAGGTTCAATTTCAGGGGATGAGGTGGCCCAAATTTGGGGGTGGGTGGGGGAAATTTTTTAGGCACGACTGTCTTCGGCACACTCGAATTAGGTTGCGCACCATTTTTGGTCCAAATTGGCCGAAGCCATATTTCTAGGGATGAGTTGGGCCAAACATGGGTTTGAGTGGGTGAAATTTGGGATCCACTGCCGTCTTCGGCACATTCAAATTAGGTTTCACACGAATTTTGATCCATATTGGCCGAGGCCAAATTTCGGGCGTTGAGGTGGGCCAGATTTTGGGGATGGGTGGGTGAAATATGAGAGCCACCTTCGTGCTGGGCGCACTCTACTAAGCGGTTTCTATTTTTGAAGTGGCACCGTCCATACCGCAATACCACACGATCGAAAATGTATAGAAAAACCTGCTGCTCAAATAATGTGGCACATGTTTAATAATAAAAGATGACATCAATACAACTCCTATCCACACCCGTTCCAACAAAGAGCGCATCAGACGAAGAGGAAATGGACACCAATGACTATTTTGATGCCCAGGAAGACATGGACATAGACGTGGTATCGGACACTCTCCATTTCGGAACACACGGGACAGATAACATCTCGGACAGCGAAAGAATGCACATAGATAAAGATTATGACGGTGACAAAGCCATGGACATCGACACGGAGACGGCGACTCATAACTTTGGGAAACAAGGGGGTGCTAACACCATGGAAGGGAAAGGAATGGAGATCGACTATGAATGGGATCCTGAAGAAGAAATGAGCATAGGCGGGATAATGAACTCTACTCATGCTGGGACATCAGGGGCAGCTCACCTTTTAGACAGAGAAGAAATCGGCAACAATGAGGAATCGTATACACAGGAAGCCATGGACATCATAGCATAGAGTCGTCGATTATGAATCGTATCATCAACAAGCCATGGAAAAAGACGACACGAGGGACATTAATAATATTAAATACAATATGAAATAATAAGAACAGAATATAAAAACATATTATAATGGATATGCTGTATAGTCGTGTTCATTGTAGTCGCTGTAGAACAGATTTCTTTTTTTTTTGGAGGGGGGGGGGGGGCGAACGGGGGGGGGGGGGGGGGTTCATATGTGATCTTGTCTTTGTATGACAATTTTACAAGTGCCTCTTCCACACGTAAGAAAGTTTTTCCGTCCTTTCTCATGCTTTTCCAAGGGACTCAAAGTGAATCTGTTGAAGCATTTAAAGCACAAAACTTACTGTATAAACTTGTGTAAGGGCTGCAATTTTTTTATTTGGAAGTAAATTTTGAAGGCGTGGCCCCATACAAAAAATAAAAAAAATTCAAAACATTTTTTTCCTAAATTATCTAGTCCAAATCCTGGGGGAGGCCTATTCAAGGGTAGAGCCCTTACACAAGATTATACGGTATATGCAGCATTCCACAAGAAGGTGCCATTCTGTGGTGCACGCCTGAAGAACTGTAGAAATGGTCAGTACTTCGGGTTGAGCCAAAGTAGAAGCCATTGGTGGCGCTTGTACAGAAGCAGCATCTGACTTTGAGCAGATTACAGGCATCTCAAGATGGTTTTGATAATTCACACCATGGCTCTTGAATGAACTGGCTATTTCATCGGCAATGGAATGACCACAGATCTGCGTAGAGGCTGCGAAGTGGTATGTGTAAGGCCCCTAACTTTCTGCGGTGAAAAATTTTTAAATTCTGCGCATGCAGAATTGTATGCAGAATCTGCAAGATTTCATAAATGCAGACCTAAGAATAGGCAAAATTTGCGCCGAGAAGTCTAAGGCGCATGAAAGAAACATGGAAGTTAATTTTAACGTAACTAAACGAGCGAGGTATCTATCTTGTTGGAAATTTTGCGTAGATTTCAAGTATGTAACTGTTGAAGCTCTAACTTAATTAGGAAATTAGTTATTAATTATTCAATGTCCCGTGACCTTCAAAATTTTGGCCCAGGAGGGTCTAAATGGTGCCTATCGTATTCTCCTTATAGAGGCGAATCAAAATATATACGTCATAAGACCCTCCGATAAGTAGGAGCGGAGATATGGGCTGCCGAAAATCTGACCACGTGATCAGCTACATTTCTTTTACTCAACGGCTGGCGGCCGCTCGCCGAAAAAGTTTTGTTCAGGTGTCGAGCAAGCAGCGTGAAAACTTTTTCGCTCGTGTTTTCAGCTCGCCAGCTGTGATTTTTGCGGCGAGCGGGCGGGCGCCCCTAAAAAAAGTATTTGTCCACTGCGATGGCTCAACAGGCGGCTAAGCCTAACCATATTTAAATATCAGCTTAATAAATCATCTAGGATCCTATCTTATTGCAAATTTTGCGTAGATTTCAAATATGTAAGTATCTAAGTTGTATCGTAATTAGTCAATGAGTTATTAATTACTGAAGGTCACGTGACCTTTCAAAAATTTGGCCCAGGAGGGCCCAACTGGTGTCCATCTTGTTGCACTCTACTAGGGGGTTTCTATTTTTGAAGTGGCACCGTATATACCGCAATACCGCACGATCGAAAAGGTATAGAAAAACCTGCTGCTCAAATAATGTGGCACATGTTTAATAATCAAAGATGACATCAATACAGCTCCTATCCACACCCGTTCTAACAAAGAGAGCGTCAGACGGAGATGAAATGGACACCAATGACTATTTTGATGCCCAGGAAGACATGGACATAGACGTGGTATCCGACACTCACCATTTCGGAACACACGGGACAGATAACATCTCGGACGGGGAAAGAATGCACATAGATGAAGAATATGACGCAGACAAAGCCATGGATATCGACGCGGAGACGGCGACTCATAACGTTGGGAAACAAGGGGGTGCTAACACCACGGAAGGGAAAGGAATGGAGATCGACTATGAATGGGATCCTGAAAAAGAAATGAACATAGGCGCGATAATGAACTCTTCGCATGCTGGGACATCAGGGGCAGCTTACCTTTTGGACAGAGAAGAAATGGGCAACAATGAGGAATGGTATACACAGGAAGCCATGGACATCATAGCAAAGAGTCGTCGATTATGAATCGTATCGTCAACAACCCATGGAAAAAGACGAGACGAGGGACATTAATAATATAAAATACAATATGAAATAATAAGAAAAGAATATAAAAACATATTATAATGGATATGCTCTATAGTCGTGTTCATTGTAGTCGCTGTAGAACAGATTTTTTTTTTTTGGGGGGGGGGGGGCGAACGGGGGGGAGTGTTCATATGTGATATTGTCTTTGTATGACAATTTTTCAAATCCCTGCTAAGCTCCTTCCGTGGCAGGAGAACGTCACCGCTACCACGCGGACTCCGGCATACCCTGAGCGTTCGGCGCTGGCAGCTCAACTTGAATGACTTACATCGCGTCAAAATGCACGCGCTTTAGAGAGGCTTACAGGCAAAGCAACCTCTCCAGTGCACGTAACTCGTCAAAATAACCGAAACCCTTCTGGGCCACAGCCCTGAAAGTAACCGCATTTTTGAAAGTCCAAAAACGGATATAGGTGTTACTTACTCTGCTCTACATGCCTCAATAATTAATGAGCTTAACTGTAATAGGTAAAAAGTTAGATATTCAATATTACTCAACCAGTCTGCTAAATGGCGCGTCTCAGCTGTATTCTGACGTATACACGCTGGCAATGCTATGCGGAAAAATGGATCTTCTACCTTAAAACTCTGTAAAAATTGTGTACTCTTAGGTGAAACACCTTGTATAACTGTAATCTGCGAGCGCAAGCGTGCGTTTTCTTTCGGCGTTTCTAGGGCGTCAAATGATGACTTCACAACATATATATATATATATATATATATATAGAGAGAAAAAAATTAAGTTTGTGGCCAGCGGAAGCGTCACCCAGGAGAAAATGCAACAGGCTTGTTATCCGCGTCAAAAGAGAACAGAGATTGAACACCCCCGGCGACTTCGGGGCACTGACCGTCGTCAACCGGCGCGCCTGCCACCGGTGCCCAAGTGGGATAGGTTTCGCTACACCTCATCGTCAGCGCGAGGTAAAAAAAAATAGCCAACGATCGATTAAGCTTCTCGGTAAAGGTACGGACAGAGTGACAGAAAACCGCGCGCGGCGCACCGCCGGCGGCACGACGCTTGCAGCGAGACCTGCCCCAGCGCAGGGTTGATCTCCAGCGCAACGAATGGGTCGAGGCGCGGCCGGACTAGAACCACCGGCGGCGATGCGCGCGCGACTTGCCGTGTGCGCGGAGCGGGAAGACCGACGAGGGGTTCCGACTTAGTCACGTGGGGAGCGTCAGTAACCCCACGGCTTGGTTATTACCAAAGTTATATTCCAATGGAGGAGCACCGGAACCGCGCGCACTCTTCGAGATCCTCCGGAAGCAGAGAGCTCAACTGGTTCGGGACGAAGAGAGCTCTCTGCACGGCGCAACTTCCCGCGTACTCCTCGCCGTCAGTTACGGCTGTACGTTTTTAGGCTAGTCTGTTCCTACCTTAATGCCGTTTCCAAGTGAGCTGTTGGGGAATCTGTGTTTAGGCTTCGGCATCGCGCACAGCGATCAGCCGGTGAGCCTTTTCTAGGGGGAACGGACGACGGTGCGCGCGTTACTCCGGCGCTCCTCGCCTGTCGCGCGACTCTTGTCAAGGCCGAACTTCGGCCCCTCCCCGCGCACCGGCGAGGTTCTGCGGAGGCGCATATTCCGACGTTCTCGGCGCTCGGGCAAGCGTCGGTGGTGGACGGTAACGTCAAGCTGTCAACGCCGCGCCAGGCGCAAACCTGTCTGCAGTCCGACTGCTCCGTCGCGGCGCAGCGGCTGCGCCTGGAGGAGTGCATGCGCACAATGTCCGACGCGCCATCCGTCGTGAATTCGCAAAGCAGCCCAGCCCCGACCAGGCCGGTCTCGAGCGGAGCGCGCGCCTCCGCTCCTGGAGGCGACGAGAGGAGGAGCCTGTCTGATCGGGCCGGCGGCGGCAGGCGTGGCCCGCACGAAGCATACGGCTGCATAGGGCGCCGGGCGCTGTCTGACCGCGCCGACACCGCCGAGCACACCGGCGCTAGGCGCCGTCGAGGGTTGCATTTTGCCGGCTCGACGTCGCCGTGCCGCGCGCAGCACCTCGTGCTCGCTGCCGCTTTCAAGGGACTTCAGCTGCCGCGTCTCGCGCCCGTTTCACCAGTCTCGACCGAGCTTGTGCGAGCGACCTCCGCCACACGGAGAGGAAGGTGTATCGCTACTGCCGGAGCTCGTCTGTGGGGACGGCTTCTTCAAGCCCGATCGAAGAGTGCACAGTTCCGCAGACGGTGTTTCTTGCATCAGGCCCGTCGTCGGCGGTTTGCTCTACCTTCCGTTTTCGGGCAAGCCTCGTTCAGGCCACTTATGTACGCACTAAACAGGAACGAGCCGAGAATACTACCTTGAGGATCACCTATTTTGATGTGTTTCAAATCTGAGCCGCAATTCTTTATACGGCCTTATAGGCAGTAATGATCAAGGTAAAATAAATTTCACGAAGTTTGACAATACTTTCGAATACCATAAATGTCAAGCTGTGCAAGTAGAATAATATGATGCAATCAAATGCTCTACTGAAATCAGTATAGAGACCCAGCACAAAATTTTTGCTTTCAAACTGGGATAGAATGGATTCGTTTTGTTGAACACAGCTAATTCTGTAGATCGGTGTTTCCTAAATCCACAAATGCCTGCACCAATTAACCTATACTTATAACGAAATTTCAACATTTGCAAATGTATTAGTTTCTCTAAAGCTTTCGATAGCACCGTTAATCTGGAAACAGGTCCTCGCCTCTCCATCGGCACTTTCCGAAGCGTGCAGAAGAGACCCCACGGAGATAGTGGCCCCGGTTACCGCGGCGGCTGACCATGCGCGATCGGGCCTCACGGCTTCCACTGGGAGCGCATAAAAGCTGGTGACCTCGTCAACACAGTAAGAGAGAGGCTGGCTGTTCAATGGTTGTTCCACATCGCTTGGGGCTGCCCCTCACAATGCATTGAGCCTCATAGCTTATCTGAGGTTGTGCTGCTCCGTAAAGCAGGGTGCCTTGTATCGAGCGCCGGGCTGGTGGTTATAACTTTGGCGCTGATCCCAAAGGCACCACTCGCACCGCGTCATAATCGCGCTTCCTGCCGCTTACATTCGCCACTCTGGGGCCGCCGATGTCTCTGCCCCGACGCGTCTCCTTCATGCAATGGCCCCTTACGACATGCGATGCACCTTGCATCCTGAGCTCGGCCACCGCAAGATTACAAGTGTTAGGTGTACCATTTTGCGGGGCTAATATGGTGCTCGTGTGGTCCCCTCGCGACCGTCGTTTTCCCGACGGAGGTCCTCGGTTTCCTTTATCGTGGCATCCTTCCTACGCACCCCGGCCGTGGCGCGTGCTTCACCGCATTGCCGACCTAGTGTGCCCCGTGCAGCAGGGATGGCCTACGGGGCGCAAGGACTTGCCTCGCTTTCCATGCATCGTACGAGACAGCGAACTGGCGCTAGCGACCTATAGCCGCCCCACGGGGAGCTAGATGGCGCATCGTAACTGCCGGACTTTGTCTGTTTTGAGGTGTATGGACACAAGGCCCCTCTCGGAGGATTTGATCCTCGGCGCTTGGCCAGATAGTTTGAAAACTGTACAGGCAACGCGAGCGCTCTCACGCTTTTTAAGCGACACGGACCTTGCCTCGCGTTTGTGATGTTACAAAGTGCGCATTTTTATGTATTTTTTCCTCTGCCTCCCCCATCATCACCATCTCTCATCGTGACCCTCTTTTTTCTCCTCTTCCCGTTCCCCAGTGCAGAGTAGCAGGCCAGCTATCTTTCAGGCCAACCTCTCTGCCTTTCAAATCAATAAACCCTCTCTCTCTCTCTCTTGTCGGTCGGGATTGCCTTGTTCAAGCCCGACAGCACATAGCGCAGAGGACACCGCTGACGGCCGAAGTTGTCGAGACGGAGGGCCCGATGCCAGAAACAGCGGCGGCCGCAGTGCGCACTCCGCGGGGAGGGAGGCGTGACGTTACTGCTGGTTCTCCTCTGTCAGGCTAGTCCCGGCCATTGTACCCTAGCAGCGGGAAGCGCAGTGCTGTAGCCGGCGGTTCTGGCATTGGTCCCGCTTGTCTCCGCGGGGCTGGCCGGCCGCTGTCCCCTCTACCATAGCTTCATTGCCGAGCCTCTGGCCTTCCCCCTCTCGAACAGAAGATCGCACGCGCTGTCTACGACTCTTGGGGAACAATCTCATCGTTACTCGCCCGTACGTGTAAGCCCAGCCAGGACAATGCTGCAGGAGATGGCATGCCTCCGCGGCTACTCTGGCCATGGCCAAGTATTTGAGCCTTTTCCTTCTTCGCAGCAAGCCTCTCGTTCGCGGCCAGCTTACTGAGAGGCATATCCGGAAGCGTCCACAGCCAGCAGCGAAGACGCGCTGCTTGTAGTCGTCAAACTTCTTTTAACAAACACCGGATATAGCAGAGGTTTAGTGTGTCGTAAATTGAAACCGAAATTAATTAGAGAACCGTGAGGCGATCGTGTTGAGTTATAGAGATCTCAAAAGCCTTTGTGTCGCCCGTGTTGACCTATAGATGAGAGCTCAACAAGGCGACATAAAGGCTTTCGCCTTGATGCATGTAAGGGGACTTCAGTGCTCCCCTGATTTTATTCTTTTTATCCACGCGACTGTACGCATGTCGAGCTGAGATAAACTGAGTGAAACGCCATCCTATCTATGATGCGCCTGCGCAGAAAGCGGAACATTTGTTTTCCAGGAGTTCTAGACGTCGACTGTGCAAACCAGGTGCGCATAATAAAGTCCTGTGGTGCTCCAGTTTACCTGCGTTAACCACCAGCCGGTGAAGCTTTATCGGTGAATTCAAACTTCAACCAATAAAGGAACTTGGAACATTAACTTCGAACAGGACAAAGGCGACAAACCTGCTTCAATCTCGCCGCGACTTGGCACACCGGTCAGATAGCAAAATGCACAGGTCAGTGGTCCCACTGCGCTCTGATAACAAAGCTGGCAATCAGCGGCATGCGTCCACGGCAGATGTTATCAGCACATAGATACAGGCCAGAAAAAGAGAGAGCTATACTCCATCGCCGTGTTGTGTAATGACCAGCAGGCGGGTAGGTAGTGCGAAAGTGAGGGGAAACCTTAAATAACAAGCTAGAATGAAAGCGATAGCAAGATCTAGTGTCACGCAACATGATCATAAAAAGCCGAGAAAATATTGCGTGCGAATTTGAGTACATTGTTAGCTAAAGAATGCATCGAGTCTGGTGTTTTTATCTAGAGAGATTCGGTCTATAAAGCAACATTTGGAAGTATTGGATGAAGAACGTATACCGTGGAGCTACGGTGCCAGCAAGGGCTGGGTGCTTGATGGATGGTCAGCGGTATATCAAACGCCTGCTGGGCGTTCAGAAAATGCGTGGTCACTTAAATCAAATATGTGAGATTTAATTTCAGGGTTCAGTGTTGAAGGAAAACAGCGATAAAGAACGAGCAACTTTTGCATTTTTAGAGTGACCTGTTCGCTTCATGTGCAGTTAAATCGAAGACATTAAAAAGTAATTGTTGCCAGTAATAACAAAATTTGACTACCAAGTAAAAGAGCGGTTACCAAGCTCTGTTTCGTCCGTCGAAGTCACGTGTTCAATAGAAGAACTGAACTCACGGAAGATACCTGGTCGCGACGGGCTCACAAATCCACAGCGCTGGCACTGAAAACAACTTTTTTAACGTATTATTACAGCCAGGCTTTATGTGGATGTCATCCGCCAGTAGGGGAGGGCCGCCTTGGCTGTACAGGCTGCATTTGGAAAATAGGCTCCCTGTGCTAGGAATATCGCCTCTAGAATCAACGACGTATACTAACAAGCAGCCTCGCGTTGGTTCGTCGTTTGCGGAACTCGGCTGTGGCTGTGGGCTGGTGTGCGGCTCCATGTCTCTTCGGATCGCAAGTGCATCATGCATGACTGATGCGTAGCAAGGAGTCCATATAGTGGACTCGGTCCTCCGTCCAATGAAGGCAACCTACGTGTACTATCCCTATGTCTCCAGTACTTACTGTTATATCGTGAGTAGGTGACTTCAACACAGACATAGACAAATGCCACCGATATAGCTTCTTCCGCACAGCAACACAAGGCGCAGCTGCTGATGCGGCGGTTGGTAATGGTAAAGATTCGTGGTGTGTCCGATGGATGTTGACCAAATTGTGGTCCGTAAATTCAGCGAAATATGACTCGAAACGGTATGGAAGGAAGCGAGGGCTGCGCAGTCGACAGTGGCGATTTCAGCGCCACCAGCAGAGAGGAAAGTGCTAGAGTGGCTCGATGAAAACACACCACACCGTTGAGTCGAAGCTCCAATCGTGAGAACATTCAGTGAGGTCCTCCATGGGATTGTATGCCTTTGTCAGTGCGAGTGGATATGAGTGTCGGCGTGTCAACATACCTGAGTGCACCTGCTAACAGGATACAAGAGAGCACTGACAATCTACCAAGGTTGAACAAATATTTAAATGCCAGAAGTGTTATTCCAAATTCTTTTATTTTCGTGCAAGTAACTTTCGCGACTGCATTTTGGCAAACTGATCATGGAGACATCAGTTGAGCACAGGTAAGCGGCGGGATAACCATGGACGCCGCTTCGGGAACGCCGCGTATTTGCTTAGCAAAAAGACGTTGTATATTTTGCGCACTGAAAAGAATCCAAAGGAAAGACATGAAATGTACAGCAAGCAGCGAAAAAAAAAAGAACGGCGATTTCTGCGGTTTATTATATGGCTCAATGTTCGCAGTTATCCACGCGCTTCCTGTTAATTTTGAACAGTCAGTATTGGTTCAGTATAATCGGATCACTGCAGCGAAGCAAATAAATTAATTTTTGGTTCAGCATGATGATACATATGCCGAGAAAACGTTTCTTTACAGAAATTTAGCGATATGACCTAATTCAAATGTAATATAAGGTAACTGGATTTCTCTAGTTGAAGGATGAAAATGTGGTTAAACATGCAGCCTCGAAAACACTGCATCGCCCCGCAAACAGAAAAAAAAATAGACATCGACATTCAAGCCGCAAAGCAGCTGCCGCTCATGAGCACGCGCAGATATTGGAGTCCGAGATTTAAGAATCCGAGAAAAAAAAAAGGAATATCTTTGCACCGGACTTGAAGTTACCTAGAACTCACTGGTGGGGCTTCGGGCACGTCACAGTTGAAGTTTATGCAAGATATCGTTCAGATGGTGTAGTTGAAATTCAGGAGAACTGACGTTGCAGACAAAATTGCCATTAGTGATATTTATGGTGACTGGTTGAACTGGAGTGCGCGTGGTTTCAGCCACCTGCTGTGGAGGAAAGAAATCAACACATTAATATGTCGCTCTTTAATCAAGTGCTCTTCTATCTCTCTTCATCTGTGAGCACATGCTATCTAAAAGCGGTTGTCTTATAGAACAAAACAGGCTGAACTTTAATTGCCGTACAAGAGAGTAACAAGGCTGTATTTAGGACTATGACTCCTATACTTAAAGACATCCAATATTTCTCGCCAGTTATTGCGTGCTACAGTGGGAGTGGTAGAGGTGACTAAAATTCACAGTTAAAATTGCAGCTGACCGTTTCTTTTCTGCAGCTGTTATTAATAAACCTAGAAGGCTGGCAAAAGAAAACAATTCTCCCCACATGTTCAACACTTCCCTTCTCCTGCTCCCGGTATCAAGCACTCAATGCAGAAATGCAGTTTACCTCTGTGGTTTCTTTAGGTAAGGAGTGCATTCCGGAGGACTTCGCCGGAGAGTTGTCAAGCGGGAAATCATCTGCAAAGAAAGGGAAGCGGTTACACCATTAAACTGGCTCCTGTGTGGAGATGCATGGAAAGCATGTTCCAAGTCACATTCTAGCCATATCAGGGCCGTCAGGTAGTCATTATAAGCATACAGGTGCAAGGGTGGCCTACCCCATCCAGTGCTGAAGTCTGCAGGAATCTTCTGCAGCTTGTCTAGCCGAGGAGTGATTTCAGCCGCGCCGTGACTGGAGGAACTGCTTCTGCAAGCTGGAAGTAGCATAGGCGCGCGTAGATAGCGTTGAGAGAACATGCTAACTAGTCAATAAATCATAAAGTTGCAAAGTGGTAAATATTACTGGCATGATAATATCTCCACCGCGCATGATTCATATCATGACCACTGAGAGCACGGCAGTGAAAAAATAGGTGTAGCCGGTGTCGACGCTTTACAAATCAGGCAGGCCGGCATAGTTCTTCTGAATCATCCTACGTCACAGAAAGTCGAGTTCGCGCATGTATACTAGATCTGTAAGCAAACAAGACATAACCCTTCCTTTACGGTGCACAATCCTGCTACTGGCAACTGTCAGTATTCCGAGGAAACCATTGTGAACTCCGCAAGCGGTGATCGCTGATGGCAAAAAGGAGACGCGCAGCACGGCTTAGCTATCCGCGGCGAAGAAGTATTCGTCCCAGGCAGTTAATTTCGTGCATATAGAAGCGGTAATAGCAACAAGCGTAATATATGTTACTTGCATGCATAGCAGAAAGGGGCGCGAGTAGTCTGTGCGCGCACAGGGGATATTTGCACGCGTGGTAACAGAACGCAAAGCTGATACAAGCGTGTCAGCTTCTGGCACGTGTATGGTACTTAACACGCATTCACTTCTCCAAGCCCCCGGAGACGGAATTGATAACAGTGCACAGTAAACAAGGAAGCTCACCAGAGCTTAATGTTCCGTCTTCAGCATCCCGCGAGTCATGGAGTCGCTTCGAAGTCGGGCAATTTGTAGCCATGTCGAAAGTAGCTGGCCTTAGAGTCTTACTAGCTTCAGGCAGTCTAATGCATGCACTGAGCCGAATGAACAGCATTGTGCTTATATAGCCCAAAACCAGAGAGGAGGCGGGCTTCCCTTTCCCCGCCATTTGAAGGACGAGGAGATATTGAAAAGGGGGGAGGGGTTGGAGGTGAGAAAAAAAGCTAAACTTCGTTCGAATTAACCGGAATTCGCTCTGCAAGGTGTCCGATCGGAAATAGTCCGATTAACATCACTGTAGCTGCGCCAGCTTACGCTAGCCTTTTCTCGAATACGCAGCCGCTCAGCATAGAGGACGAGAAATCAGCCTGCTGTGGCTTCTCGTCCGCACCTCTTGCCCGTCCTTTCCTCATGGCGCCACAAATCACCGGTCCTTAACTGCGATCAGTGCGCATGCCGGCAGACGTCCTCTCGGTGTATGGTTGCAGCAGCAGGAGTAGTACTCTGCACTGTATCCAGCGGCATTATACAGCGCGGTGGTTACTCCAGTTCAGTTAACGTCGTGAATATATCAATTAATGCAGAGTTGCGAAGGGGCTCCGGTGGGGGCGTGGCGACGTCAGTTAACAGCAAGAAACACCAACGAATGAAATGGGAGCAGATACAGGAAAGAAACACAGCTCCTCAGTCAGGGATGGCATCTGAAGCGATGTTATGGTAAGGTTTCTTATGGGGATGTGTACACATGCAGGGTGAAAGTCTGGCCCGTTGTGTTAACCTCGAACTAAAGTTCTTTTTTCTTAGACCTCACACAACAACCTAGCTACGTTATACCAGCTGTCTACATGGCTGCCTTAATGACTTGGTGCGCTGAGCAAAGGCCCCTCAAAACTGATACGCACCTTCTAAGGCTGGGCGACAAACAGATTCACAGCGAATGAGGCGAGCATTTATAATCGTTTACGGTGGCGTGGCCTGAACGGGATATATTTCACATGCTTTCTAGGATGGCTAACTTCACTGAAATCAAGAAGCATGCGTCAAACCCTTGAGCGCGCTTAACCTGCACCTCCCCAAACACTCTCTATTCGTTTTACTTATGCGGCTGTGCTTAAAACACAAAGCGGCAAAAGTTGCATTCTTCTCTGTCCTGATATACATAGAGACGCCTGTTACAAGAAAGTCTGCAGGCTTGCCAAGCCAGAGATGAACTACACCACAAAACAAATGCAGTTGGTTGGAGTGCATATATAAAGACAGTCTCAAGGAACCGTAAGCTTAGTTCTCCATGTTTCTCAATTTTACTGTTGACTGCCTCGACATAATGCATTCATTTTCTTTTCGCTGGTGCCCGGGCTGAATAACGGAAGCACGAGTCAGTATACAGTAGTTCAGAGTAAAATGGATATTTACACTTGGAAGGCAGCAGGGCTACAGTGAACAACCACTTCAATGTTCCCGATTGCTTCTTCTGTTGTGCTATGTGTGTACCGTATAGCCTGCCCTATAGAGCTGATGCAAAGAAGCCGCATATTCGACTTGCAGCCACAGGCGAAGCCCTCGTCTCGGGCCTCCGGTTGAGCGGCGACCACATAGCCGGTAGCGGCAGCTACCAATCCCGTTATTCCCTAGCCCCTTAACCGTTTTGGACGAGCTGCGCTCGTCCTTGCCAAGACGTCCTCAAACCGTTTTGGACTGCTGCAGCTCGTCCTCGCGTAATAAATTCTTTCCTTCAGCGTTCCCGACGAGCAGCGCTCGTGTGTGGCTTAAATAGCATTTTACTCGACGGATGGCAGCACTGACCTTTTAATTTTTTTTCTACCGCATAGAACGCATCGTTCTCGCGTTCCTATTTTTCCCGTGCGCATGAAAGGTTTCTCCTTAACGATCGAGTATGGTCATCTGCCGCCAAGGCAGGACACAAATGGACAGCTGTGTTCGCACGACCAAGGTTCGGTTCCGAATTTTGCTTGGTACCTGTTAGTGTCACATCGGCCCCGTCCTACGCTCTTCGCCCGCGAAACGTGCCCCTCGCTGCCGCTGCGTTCAACGGGAGCGAACTTGTGCGAGCGACCTACGGGGAGGCAGGCCATCATTCCTGCCGAACCTCGATCGTCTCCTGGGCAAGTCTCGTTCTCTCAAGCGATCATTAAGACTCCTCCTCATTTCCCAATGTAGAAGCTTGTTCTCGGACAATTACCGAACGAACACGACGGGCACTATGAGAGGAACGCCGGCGGTCGCCCTCCGGGAGGAAACGGGACCGATGCGAGAAACGCTGGCTGCGGCACTATATATACGCACCACACGGCGTCTCGACCGAGACTCGATCGCCTGTACAGGACCGACTGGCAGGAGCACAGCGCCAGTCTGGTCGTGTGACGATGAGCTCTCCCGCCCAAGCTAGCAACATCGTCAAGCCACTGCCGAATTCTGTGCAAGCGGCGCCTCTCTGCGCCGGAGATATCTTATTCTCGCCTACGACGCCGCAAGCGTCTGCTCAGCCTGACAGCGGATTTCGACGAGCAGCTGGGAAAATGGTTTGCGTGTGTGGAGACCGGAGGTCGGCCAGTCTTCTTCGGCAGCTTTCAAAGCGCCCTGGGGAAACACATCGGCGGCGCGTCCAAACAGCTTCATCGTTTCCAGTCGCCAAGCGGATGCATCCGATGAGACTAGCCGCGCGGGGGCCACGAGTGGCCGAAACAAAGCGAGTGCTCTATATAGTCCGTGCTACTACACTCGGCCGCAACGCTAAACAATGTGGGAGCCTTGAACGGTGAATGAAGGAGCACCTCATGGTTCCCTTCCTCCCCGTGAGTGCCGCTGGCACCTGATGGCCACAAAGGTAAAAGCGGCCCGCAAAACTGTGCAGCCTTAGGACATGCACGTGTGCTTAGACAAACGATCGTCAACAGGGACTCCGGAACAGGGGGGGCAGGGGGGGGGGGGGGGCGGTCGCCCCCCCAACATTTATCCAGGGGGGGGGGGGGGGCGCCGCCCCCCCCCTCCTCACTTTCCGACCGCTTACGCTGAAATCGAATTTTCGATAAGTGCTGAAGTTCTAGTGCTTTATAATTTTAAAGAATATTGACATAGTACAGAGATGGCCAACAAACAAACAAATACCATTCAGCACACACAAATGCCAAATTCCCATCATAGGAAACAAATGTAACCTTCCCCCCCCCCCCCCCCCCCCGAAAAAAAACAATATATCCTCGATATATTGAAAAAGTTAAATATACTAAACTCTCCTTTCCTATCTCACAACGAATCCAAGAAAAAATCTCAACACTAACAATTAACCTCAGCCGATTCACAGGACACACTTGAGGTATGGCACCAAAACACCTAAAGGACGTTTACACCAGGGCGACTGAACGCTTCATTCTGTACTCCAAGTCTGGTACAAACAAACATCACAAGTGCGCAGGAAACTACAAACTATCCAACGCTTCCCTCAGAATCACCAAAGCCTTCAGAATAACACCTAACATAGCCCTCCCAATACTTGCAAACGTACCCACCATTCACAATATTCGAAAGATAAAACGCACTTTTCAACGCCCTTAATAACAACCCTTCCTTTACAAACGACACCCTCACTATCCCCCCTTCAGTCATCACCACGAAAACGGACCTCCACCTCACCCACCCAACGCAACGCATCAAAATCAACTACTCTTCCGGGCCCCTTACACCATCAGACCTGCATATTTACACCGACGGATCGAAAACAGAGGCATGCTGTGGCCTAGCATATAACGTTCTCACAAAAAAAGAATCGAATCACACAGTATAAACTATTTAAACTTTCTGAATACAGCTCTAACTTTGAGGCCGAGGCTGTGGCCATCATCAAAGCCATTGAATACACAAAAGCCACCACTTCCCAATCAAAACACCATCCTCGCCGACAGCCTCTCAACACTAAAAGGGGCATTTGAAAAGGGGCAATCGTGCCAGGGGCTTCTGAACTCGGGGCTTTTGAAAACGGGGCAAATGCAGCGGGGCATTCGGCGCGGGGCATTTGACACGGGGCTTCTGACATTGGGTGCTTTCGTGCACCACCCGGTGGAAATATCAAGTGCAGAGATACGTTTACTGCAGCAGCAGCAGCAGCACTGCGGGCAATGTTTAAAAGAAAGATACATGTATCAATTTAAAATAGAAACCAAGGCATTTATTAAAAGGGAAATTTTTCTTGAATAATGCAAAAAATAACAAAGAACCATAGTGCCAGGTATATCAAACATAATGCATCGAGCAAATAGGAATTATTAAAACAAATGTCAAGTACAAACAGTTGAAAGAAGGTGAAGTCTAATAATACCTTTAAAGGAACGAATAGTTTTAAAATCCTGAGATAAGGTGTAATGAACGGGAGTTTGATTAAAAACTGAGGGAGTATGAGTCTGAGTATGAGTATGAGGGCGTGTGAGTCTGAGGGAGTATGCGTCATGTTTAATGAATTTTGTATTGAAATAATTCAAGTTTGACTTTATTTCTTTGGAAACAAACACAGCAGTTCGAAGTAAAATTATGTCTTCTAAACGAAGTATTTTGGAATCTACTAAGTAATGCAGCGTGTGATCTTCAGTTCTTAAACACTAAATGGCACGAATCGCCCCTTTTTTTTTTTACAAAGAGGAATGAAGCAGTATTCTGTTTTGTCGTGGTGCACCAAACTAACAAACAATACTGGAGTCGAGATTCTATAAGCAAATAGTACAGGAATGTTTTAAGCCAGACAGGTAAAAGATTTCTATATTTGTTGATGATACCGAAGGATACTAACACCCTTCGGAACTACATATAAGGCATTGTCATCTCTCGCATTCATTGGCAAACAATATTGAAGATACACGTTCCCCGCGTAATCAACCGGGGCGGCAATATTCTCGGCTATGACGGTCGGAGGCAGAATCGCATCGGGTGGCGTATAGGGCCTCAAAATATACGGAACATGCCCAACCAATCCGACGGGGCGCAACACCCCACTGTCCGAGTCGTCAGACCCCTCCTCGTACAGAGACGCCGTGCGGCCGCACAGAAAATCACCTATGACGTCTTTGAGGAGGTCGTTTCTGTATTCTTGCATACGCTCCATCGCCGCCTTACTAGAGGGTCCGATTGCGGCATTGTCTCGGTTCCCGGGTACATGACTTATGGAGCACGCTTCCACGACGTGTAAAAATTGTTGAACGTTCGCGCGAGTATCGTCATATTGTTTCGTTAATTGGTATATTACGTATGGTCTGTGTTTGATATCTAGTGTACAAACTGAACTCATTAACGTATCGGTATCGTACGACGCAAGGTTGGGGTGATTGGCTACAAACGTGTCCCACGTGTCAATATAATCTTGCTCATCTTGGGAGGCCGATTTCCTTATGAAATTGTATTAAACGACCCGGCTCCCGTTTTGTTCTTGTTTTTTAACTGACCCCCGAGAACAGGAGGAATCAAACCAACGCGCGGAGTGCCTTTCAGCAAGTCGCGTGGTGGCTTCAGTTTCGCTTCTATTTTGTTTTTTTTTATGTTTCCGTGAATAAGTAGTTTCAGTCGCAAACCGCCTAGCCGTAAATTAGGCCCACGGAGATAAAAAAGATAGGCCTGGACTTTTTGCTTTTGCAGATCACTCCGCGCGCGTATCACTACGTATCTGCCGATGTCAGAGCGGCAAGCCGCCAGGTGACTGGCTGAAAGGCACTCCACGCGTTGGTTGACTGCTCCTATTCTCGGAGGTCAGTTAAAAAAAAAAAGGCGGGAGCTGTAACGTTTAATGTGATATAATACGGAAATCGGCCGCACATGACAGTGATTCGAAGTTTCTAAGAATGCTTGGAGCGTGTGAGGTCGAGTTCCCGCTGTAAAAGGCGAGCTCAGAATCTTTTTTTAGTGCATCTTTAATGTCTATAGACCTCCTGCATGTTTGTAAACAAACGAGGTCGCTAGCGAGCTCGTGGTAGGCAAAAGGTCGGGGAGTGGCGTCGCGGATAGGTGTTGAGCGCGGGTTTTCAAGGCTTGTAGGCGCGTTTCCAGTTTCTGCGAATCATAGCAATGGTCGATGCTTCCAACTTAGTAATTTGTTGAAGTACACGAGCTCGCGTTGGCCACGTGCGGCCTATAAAGAGAAATAGTTTGCCACTGTATTGTATATGTGGTTAGTAGTAAACATGACTAGAAAGCGTTCCTGCCGTTTATTTATGCGCTAGGCATTGAATAAAACAAGTTTTGACACTCTGCACTAGGCCGGAATGAGTTTTGACTTGACGGGACAATAGTGAGGGGAAGTGGTGGCCTTGTTTCGTCGGAGCAGACATGCGCTTGTCGTCTGCTGACATACGTACGTGTCGCGCTGTGCGAAAAGTGGGGACAGCGTCGTGTCCCTTATCTCCTGTCTCGCTTAGCGCTGTTTTTAGCCGCATGACCACGCACCAGCCAGGCCGACTTGTCCTCTTGTTAAGCTGGTCGATTTGGTGAAAATTTTTGATTTCTAGAATTATTTTCTTTCCTAGCCCTGAAGTCTAGTTTCGTGACCAAAAATTATAGCAAAATATTGAGTACAAATTCATAAATTACGCTTTTTAGAAGTGTGGTCGTCAAAAATTGTGAGGTAATTTCTTTGATTTCAGTGCCGCATTTCTTTGACCAAAGCGAAAGCGAAGATGCCATAAACGAGGGAATAAACTTTAAGGTTCGTTTTGTGACCTCTCACATTTTCTGCGACTGGATCACTCACCTTCGTAATTCGCATGAAAATCAAAAGATTCCACTTGTCGCAAACTATTGCTGAGACGTTGAGGAGCGTAATAAATCTCTCGAATTTTTCCCTACACGTGCAGTACTGTGTTAGTTATTTCTTGTAAGAAACGTTTTCATGTAACTATGCATGCATAAGTACTGATCATATAGAAAAAGAACTAATCGCGTCATCGTACAGAACAGGGCTTTATGTACATGCTGGCATAAAAAAACTGCGCACTATCTACTCAATTATTTGAGACCTTGGGGGGACTTGACGACGGTGTTAATTATAATTACCCAGAACTGCACCAGGTATAGCTATAAATAAAAGGAATTACTGAAACTAGCATAGGAATTTCATATTTGCACCAAGTTTAGTTACATATCGCATGCATGAATAACGAAAACACTTTTCATTGCCGCGTCCCCTCTCAATCTCGCCACGTGTCTGTTAGTAGCACGCCTGCGGCTGCTTCTTTCCAAACAAGCTTCGCGATCATGTACTACCTCATGAAACATGACACATGCATGATGCAATGAAAAAGCATATGGCGTTTAGCACACTTAAGGTACGCTATTCTAAGCACACCAACGCGACCGCGCAAGATTGACACAACTTACCAGACTTCTTTCTACTCGAATGAAATAATTACGTCGTCATATCAAGAAACAGTTTCAAGCAACTATTAAATGTCACAAAACGCGCCATTTAACCATGGTGCGCTATTAACAAAAAAAACGCATTCCTTGGGGACGAGTGAACCTGTCGGCGCCTTGTGCACTCCGGCTCAAGGTGATAAGTACGTGTGCAGCTGCATATGTCTTTTTTTCCTTGAGCAATTATCAGCCTACTATACTGAAGTTCAGGTGAATGAACGCAGTAACTTGCATGCATTAAATGCATTGAGTGGCAGTGCCTATCGACTCCCAGACTTCGCGCTTTACTACCGTGGCCCAATGCCTGTAAGCCAGTTTCCGAATGCGGCATTTATGCGCGAGAAACCTATCGAGGCTAATTTAATATTTTTTATGCTACTACGCGGATCCAGCAGTGACGCAGCTGGTCAATACATGCTGCTTCTGCAGTGCACAGGCTTGAAGCAGCCGCCGGTAGCTGCGGTAGGCACGGGCAAGCGGAACCTGTTTTGCCTACCATGCGAAAGTCGCTGCTAACATCAGCGCCACCGCATCTTCGTGACGTCGCGGGGTGAAGGAGGTCCATAGGACTGCCAGGTATATATAGCGGAAAAATACTACCCCGCATGCTTATGGCGTCCATCAGTGACTGTAAAGACTAAACCGATCGATACCGGTACCGCCGATGGGGCAATGACAGCTAGTGTGGAAATCTGGGCGGACGGCGATAGCTCTTCAGACTTTCGAGAATTTTGAATCGGGTCGAACGGGTGACACCCCTCTGCCACGCTGCTGAGGGAGCAAAAGGAGGCGACAGTTCACCGCATCCTCCGCTGTGTGTGAAGAGTTGACGACGAAGTATGCGACACTGCCGGAAATAGTTCTTGGGTTTCGGCAGTCAGTGCTCGTATAACTACGCATGAGGAGAGGGAGCCGGCCTTGCAGGAGCAGCGCCGCGCGAGGGCCGGAGATAGCGGCGTGCCGTTCTTGCTCCCTTTACTGCCTCGATAATCTCGGCCCTCTCCGCGTATCACGACAAGCTCTGGGCCAATGTTGTGGGGCGCCACTCTCTCTCACTCCTGCTTGGGATAAAGGAATTTGTTTTCAGCACCTATTGTGTTGTCGATGCCCTCACGTCGCAGTCGCTCCTAGATGCGTTGTTTTCCGTCGGACCGTTTGGGCTACAGAAAACTTTAGCTCGTTGCATTATGCTCTTCAGATCCCTACGGGCAGGGACACTATTTTTCGTTCTTTCGATAGTCCCACAATAATTTTCGGTCTCTTTGGAGACATTGGTTTTTAGATCCGGGCGAAAAACTCAGTTTGTGTAGAACATACCCGCCGCGGTGGCTCAGTGGTTAGGGCGCTCGACTACTGATCCGGAGTTCCCGGGTTCAAACCCGACCGCGGCGGCTGCGTTTTTATGGAGGAAAAACGCTAAGGCGCCCGTGTGCTGTGCGATGTCGGTGCACGTTAAAGATCCCCAGGTGGTCGAAATTATTCCGGAGCCCTCCACTACGGCGCCTATTACTTCCTTTCTTCTTTCACTCCCTCTATTATCCCTTCCCTTACGGCGCGGTTCAGGTGTCCAACGATATATGAGACAGATACTGCGCCATTTCCTTTCCCCCGAAAAACCAATTATTATTATGTAGAACATAGACCTATTGTGTCCCTCTCGGAAGACAAGCGTTGTGGCGCCATCTCTGAAGAGTGCAGAGAGGTATCTCGCTCCGTACAGAAGACAACATGGTGGGAATAATAATATTAATAATAATTGGTTTTTTGAGGAAAGGAAATGGCGCAGTATCTGTCTCATATATCGTTGGACACCTGAACCGCGCCGTAAGGGAAGGGATAAATGAGGGAGTGAAAGAAGAAAGGAAGAAAGAGGTGCCGTAGTGGAGGGCTTCGGAATAATTTCGACCACCTGGGGATCTTTTTAAGTGCACTGACATCGCACAGCCCACGGGCGCCTTAGCGTTTTTCCTCCATAAAAACGCAGCCGCCGCGGTCGGGTTCGAACCCGGGTGGGAATCGGCACGAGAATAATAATAATAATAATTGGTTTTGGGGGAAAGGAAATGGCGCAGTATCTGTCTCATATATCGTTGGACACCTGAACCGCGCCGTAAGGGAAGGGATAAAGGAGGGAGTGAAAGAAGAAAGGAAGAGAGTGGTGCCGTAGTGGAGGGCTCCGGAATAATTTCGACCACCTGGGGATCTTTAACGTGCGTTGACATCGCACAGCACACGGGCGCCTTAGCGTTTTTCCTCCATAAAAACGCAGCCGCCGCGGTCGGGTTCGAACCCGGGAACTCCGGATCAGTTGTCGAGCGCCCTAACCACTGAGCCACCGCGGCGGGGCTCGGCACGAGAACGTTTTACATTTCACTGAGAGGTAATCGGCACGAGAACGTTCTACATTTCACGGAGAGGTAAGACGCATTTTACCATTGAAAAGTGTTTTGACGGGAACTGCATTCGATATGTCTAGAATCGCTATGACTTAAAGAACATTTTAGTGCAGTTCATTGTGAAAACGCTTAGTTTTCTGCCACCTGCGGTACACTAAATGAAATGTCCCTGCACGGGGACATTGGTTCCCAGTCCTGCCAGTTCTTGATTGGTTCCGGGCAATGAAACGTTTTATGTTCAACGTACGCACCTTAGAAATTAAAACACTTTTGTTGTTTGTTTCAGCCCTGTCGATTGGCAAGGTCGAAGAGATTTTGAGGTAAGTTTGTGACCATGATAACTCCGATATATCGACTCTGAATGTGAAGCAGAAAATAATGACGCATACGACTGTGATACTGAGGAGTACACTGATGCCTCGTCTGGCAGTGACAGTGAAGAACCAACCCCTCAAACTTCACAGCGACGTGTTTTGAGGAGAGCAACGAGTTCAGCTCAAGAGAATGACGGCCCGGATCTAGAAACCGGGAAATGCAGCTCATTTGTTAATTTTGAATAATAAACATTAGGTTCTTTCAATTGCTGAGTGGCGTGACATTCTGACAGAGTTTGAGCATATCTGCGAGAGTATGGGAATATCCTGAACTACATAAGAAATACACAGCTAGGAACCCAAGTGTCCCTGTAGGGGACATGCATTTTCAACCAAGTCAAGATTGCCATAACTGAAACTGAAGTTTATGTATGTTCCGAGGTTTAAAATGGAAAACATCATATGTGAAATAAACATTTTTGCTCGGTCGTTTGTTCTCAGGCCTGAGGAGGTTATGTCTGACCCCTGATTCTACTCGAAGAACGCATCTCAGAACTGCGGATGTCGTGCACCCAGCTGCGTAGCCTAAGGATGGTACTCGGTAGCACGCCTCGTTTAATTCATATACGACTTCAGCTGCTTTGGTGCAAATCGGAATCATTGTGATTAGAATCGCCACAATAGTGCTTAAAGCATATGTGCTAAAACACACGCTGTTGGGCTAGTTGCTGCTTTGTATTCAGGATCCAGCCTCTATCTTATTTTCTTCCCAGTTTTCCTGTGTGCGTCTTTTGGCTGGTTTATTTTTTCTGATTACATATGTGCTGGTTGTATGTCTAGTATATGACTGAACTTTTTTGTGTGCATTTCTTTTGAAACTGACGTAATCAGCAGCGTTTTCACACCCCTCGATCCCCTCTATCTTTCCCTAGGTAATCAGTTCTCATCTCTTCTAGTGGAAAAAAATCACGGTACATGCTGCTGAAGATGAAAATGTGACCCGTGAGCTAAATTCCAGAGCAGGAGAGATTATACACAAACGTATGTTGCTCCCGGACGAGAATTGAATTTATGTCAATGCCAGAACGAAGGTGAGCTTAAGGCAGATTTCTTCATGAACAGCGATCACCGCCGAGAAACTGCGGCGTAGTCTTACTGTGAACCGGTGTTGCACCCCGGAGTTTTACGGATGGTGAAGGGGACATTGAATCGGCAAGCAGAATGGGTCACTCTCCCACGCGGGCGTTTTGATTTCGGTTTCTTCAGGCCACGCAAAAGGAAGACTACATCGCTATCGGCAACGCGCAGATTGCTGCTTATCTCCCTTTGCGCCTGCGAACTCTACAGATAATGCGTATTCCCTCTCCACGACGCGGACCGCCGCCAGGTCCAGTTAGGTACACAGCTCGGCGTTTACTGAGCGGTTCGAAGCACCAGCTGCATTATCGCGAACGTGATACCTCGCTGCGGTGCTGCCGTTTGCGACTCCGCACTAAAACTTGGCGTGCATCAAACTGTAATTGGTGGACACCCGAACCGCGCCGTGAGAGAAAGGAGGCTGGTGGGAGTGAAAGAAGAAAGAGGTGCCGTAATGGAGGGCTCCGGAATAATTTCGACCACCTGTGGATCTTTAACGTGCATGTACTGACATCGTGCAGCACACGGGCGCCTTTTGCGTTTCGCCTCCATCGAAACGCAGCCGCCGTGGTCGGGTTCGAACCCGGGTACCCCAGCTCAATAGACGAGCGCCTTAAACCCTGGGCCACCGCGGCGGGTAAAATCGGCGGAGTTTTGGTGCGACGACACTTACGCTATAGAACTAATAAATAAATACTAGCGTGGTATAGCGTACCCCACCGCCCCGTTTCATAGGGACACCACGGCCACCCGCCTATATATGCGCCCATTTATCCATCTCTCGGCGCTTGGCATTTCTCTCACTTGGACCGCCCCTTTCCAGGGCTGGTTCTGGTACGCTGCGCCCCAGTCTTATTCTGACCTTCACTTGGGACGACCACTCCTTGCGCTCTAGAAAAATGCGACAGTTGTAGTTCTGTTCAAAGTTTTTTATTCGTTTCTCAGTGGTTT